>JBBPBS010000738.1:14076994-14096220 GCA_037974835.1 Cicer judaicum
TTTTTTTTTGCATTTATCAACGCATTATTTCTTTATGTTGTTATGATTTGTTTTAATACTTTGCTGGCCAATTTAATACTCCATCTGTAACTTATTTTTATAAGTTCAAAAATTATTTAATAAATTTTTTGATAAATATACTTTCTCAATATAAAATGATTTCATATTATATTGAATATGAATTCTCTATTTTATATCTTTTTTTTTCTAAATTAAAAAGCACTCCAGAATTTTAAGAAATACTTTTTTTTTTGACAATACCATTGATGTAAAGTATTTTACTATATTATTAGAGCAGTATTACTTTAGTACCACGAACTTGTACCAACAAAAGAAGAATGTACCATTTACAATTTACAAATTTCTATTGTTTTCCTCGTACATTTTATATTTTATTTGGATGATACTACTTTATCAAAAGTACATTCTAAATACTTTTGAATGTGTATAGATCGTATTTCTTCTATATATGGTGTAGTATAATGCAATCTCTAGAATAACAAAAGTGGAATGTAAAATCCTTGATTAATATGTAAATTTTGAATTTAGTTCGATTTATAAGTATTGTTATTTTTAAATTTAAGATTTTCTATTTGTATGAATTTTTTATTTTTTTAAAAAAATAATCAAATTTTAAGTATACTTTTATATTAATTTTTTCTTTTGTTAATTCAAATGTAAGATAATTAGTAAAATGTAAGCAAATTAGTCAAAGAATTATTAAAATTTTAAAGAACAACAAATAAATTGTAATATTTTTTTCTTCTTAAAAAGTAACATTTAATGTATGTTCGATTTAACTTTTACATTACTCAAATCGATTTTCAATGTAATTTTATATGTAATTTAAAGAAATAATAAATTGTAGGTTCTACTCTAACTTAAATTTAATGTGTTCCACCTCAAAACCAAATAGTTTATTTAAAAGAAACATACTGAGTACCAAAATTGCCAAAGTGTCATCTTTTAGAATATTTATTAATTTATTTTAATTTTCAAAATTTTTAAAGATTATATTGCAAATCCATGCAATATTGCAGATAACAAGGTGTTTCAAATAATTCAACGGCTAATCTATCATCACTAAACACATACATATTACATGTTTGTCCTCATATTGTATTCGGCCTCTACTTTAGATATTTTTCGATCTTAATTTCAAATGACTAGGAGCAAACAATGACTAAAATCGTCGATCAGCATTGTTGTCATCCTCAACGAACTTAATTTTTAAATTATATATCTTATTTAAAAACTTTTCACTTTTCTCAAACAAACACTTATTTAAATGTCGAAGTACATGCATCTATCTAAAATTATAAATGATTTTTTTGTAATATAAATAAAATTTAATTTATATACAGTAAAGTTTTTACACTATTAATCAAATATAATAGTTTAATCATTAATAATAATTACCTTTTTCCATTACTACTTATAAAATTACTCACATTATCTAGAATTTGTAGAGTAGGTAATTACATTGATAATATGTATAGATTAAGTTCATATAAATAAATATATTATGTTATATTTATCACCAACATTGCACATTAAAAAATGATATATATGTTTATTATTTTTTTTTTAAATTTTAGAGAGCTTCTCAATTTGGAATACTTTAATCTCAACTAGACAACTGTGTATACATCATGTTTGTTTATTATTCTTCCCTCCTTTACTAGCTTACTTGCATTAAGGAAATTACTATAACAGTGGTTAGAAATTTGTGTGCGTTGTTCTTCCTGAAAAAAGAAATAAAACACAAAAGGTGTTCTCTTTTAAGTTCCTTTTGAAAAAGAATCAAACTAATTAAAAGTTAAACCTAAAATGAATTAAATTAGAGTAAAGAGTAAGGATAAGTTATCAAAGTGGAAACATATGACGAAATAGAAGTATTGTTTAGTACTTTCTACATGTTATTATTAAGGGAAAAAAGGGTTCCACTTGTCCACCCTAAACCTCAAGAGCTGAAAATTTGAGCAAGGTAATAAGGAAGTGTAGCAAAAGTCACGCAATGGGTCCAAAAAGGCCCTAACCTTAACTAATTTGATAATGAAATGATATGAGAGTATTTAGATGACAAATTATATGACTCACAATCTTTGACGGAAAATTCATATATAATATCACAAAGTCACTATCCCAGTTGCTAGTTTGCTACGTTTTTCTTTCCTTTTGCTTTCATCATTTCCTTTCCAATTTTCGTTTCTTTTATTAGTTAGATTTCCCTTTTGTGATTTTCCATTAGAAGAAAATAATTCCTTTATGATTTATTTACGTCACTGGGTCGTACAATTAATTTTTCCTATTTGGTTTGGGGCTTCCTCTTCTCTCATTCTCATGGCATCATACTCTTAGCCCTATTCTATTGCAGGCCAGACACTTAGCCCATTTTTATTTTATTTTTCAAAGCCCATTGAATTGGTTAATAGTGCAAGTTAGCCAATACTTCAAAAAAGAGCCTAAAATGGCTTCAATGTATTGTTCTAAAACCAAATTTCTTCTCAAATCTAGCATATCCGAGTAGACCGATCAAAACAAATATTAGAGACTTTTGAGAACATAAAAGAGAGAAGAAGTTCAATATAATTTTTTTTAGAACACGTGATACATTTTATTTATATAAAATGAAATTAACTTTGATATATTATTAGTATAAATTTTTTACACTGTTAGTTAATCTTAAACTTCCATTTATTTAATTTTTAAAGTAGAAAAAATTAAAGTCAAATATTTTATGACCTAACAGTTATTCATAGGTCTTATATTAGATCTAACTCATTATTACAAAACAGTCTTGTAAAATAAGAACTGCATTTCTTTATAAACTAATGTAGAGTTCTACTATGTAAGACTTGAGTTTTTTTTTATACATCTCTCATGTCTAACACCATTGAACTTATGCGTGTATATAAATAGTGGATGACTCAATCGAGTACGATTTGATATAATTTTAGGTTTTATATTTGACCTAACTCATCATTACAAAACCAATTTATAGAGTAAGAAATGCATCTCTTTATAAATTAGTGTAGAGCTTTATCTCTTATCAATATATGAACTTGAGTTTTTTCAAATAAACCCTTCACACTCAACATTATTAGACTTGGTGCTTGTTTATAAATAGTATATGACTCATTCAATATACTCTAATACCATATTAGATTTTATATTTGACTTCTAAGGCGAATAATACAGCTCATTCAATATACTCTAATACCATATTAGATTTTATATTTGACTTCTAAGGCGAATAATACAGCTCATTCAATATACTCTAATACCATATTAGATTTTTTTTCTTATTAATGTAGGAATCCACACTAAAAAGAGATAGAGTTCTAAGCTAATTTAAAAAAGATATATTTTTTATCTTACAAACCATTTATTTTAAAATGATTTAAATTCCTTATAAAACCTATGAGTTATAATTTACTGACAAACATATGATATATTCATAATATCAGTTATATAAATTAAATTTATATAAAATTACATAAAATATATATTTTTATTTAGCGATACATCTTCCATAAATTACTTTAGTCTATAAAAATACTACCAAATATTTTTATAATTTTAACATATATAGTAACACTAGTTCACATTTACGAGGACTAAAATGAAGATTATCACCATGGATAGCATATATAGATGCTAGTAAATGCATCATCCATCACTTAGTCAATGGTCTGGACCCAATTTTGGTTCTTCTGTTCATGTACTAATAATTTTATTTGAAAAAGAGTGTGGAATCAGAGATGAGAGAGGAGAGACCCAAAGGGTGGGTCATACAAATTGATTTGATTGTTCATACTACAACTAGGATTGGACTTCAAATCCACAATTTCATTGTATGGGTCGAACCATATTCACGAGCAGCTCAAATCTCAAAGTATTTCCACCAACACGTACAAGGGTTTCCCGTTCAAACGTTCACGACCCTGTCACGTATTCATATATATTAATTATATCAAGCATTACATACATTTAAATTAAAACAAAAATATTTGACATAATACAAAATAAATACCTTCAGTTCTGGTAATTCAATTACACATGCACATTCTACTACCTCTGCTCCCACACGTTCTAAAACACAACAAAAACATCAATTTACATGGACCGTATATATAAATTAAATTATTTATTTAATATTGATAAAAAAGAAATGTAATAGTAGAAATTGGTGACCTAGTAAATCCATAGCTGCACAGAGTGTTCCACCGGTTGCAATCAAATCATCGACCACAATAGCACGGTCACTAGTTTCAACAGCTCCAACATGCATCTCAAGACAATCCCTTCCGTATTCAAGAATATATTCTTGTGAAATTACTTTGCCTGTCGCACAAGATCTTTTGTTACCACTAAATGGGACAAACAAACTATACAACAATCACAAAGCTACGGTAAGTAAGGTATTGTATAGAACAATTTGTTGACTTTTAACATAAAGTCATTTTTAATCGTAAGCGAATTTCTACTTTTAATGAGTGTCACTTATTATTATTATTATTAAAATTTTAAATAAATTTTAAAAATTAATCCATAATTGTGCAATTAGTAAAGCAGAAAAACATACTTGATAAGAAAATATGATTTATAAATGCAAGAATAAGATTAAGGGTGAAAGTTTACCAGGCAATTTCTTGGGTTTCCTCAACGGTACAAACTTAGCTCCTATTGCCAAGGCAATGGGAGGACCAAAAATGAAACCTCGAGCTTCGATACCTAAACAAGACAAGAAGTATTATAAGTATCTATGATGCTAAAATATCTATCAACGGTACAAACTAAGAGAAGAGTCTCTTTGTATTACGAAAATTCAAATCCTTCAAACAAATTAATTTTTGAAATGAAAAAATTACATAGGTATTTTGTCAAAAATAAATTTAGAGAATTTAAAATACTATAAAAATTTAAAAATTTCAAATTTTTTATTTACTTTGTAGTATATAAATTATAAAATGGTTCATATAATTTTAACAAATTTATAATTTTGATTCTATATATTTTAAAATTTACATATTAGTTCCTGTATATATATTTTTAGCAAGTTAGTCCCTAAAAATTACAAAATAATCTTCAACTTTGATTAAATTTCAATTTTGACTCAAATATAACTTTTATTTTTGTCCTTTGAAATTTATAAAAATAACTCAATTTAAAAAAAATAATTCTTTTATCCAAAAAAATAAAAAAAATTCAATTGAAACATTTTAAATTATATAAAAATTTTAATTTTTCTAAAATTTTCAATAATCGAATTCAAATAAAACCTTAGAGTCTACGGCGTACAAATTTAACTACTATGATGCAAGTTAAAACATTACCACCACAATAGATAATTAGTTAATTAATTAGACATGAATTCATAACATCATAGATGAAGTTTCACTACTTGTATAATTAGACTAAGTTTCCAGCAAATCCCAACAATGTTGTGAAAACAATTTTATTTATATTAAAATAACCACAAGAAAAAATGCATAGCTGTAAAGTACTGAACTCTAAACTAGAACAACTCAAAGTCACGAAAACACTACAGTGAAATTGGAGGAACCCACAAATTATAATAATAATATAATAGTGGAATGGAAGAAAAAAAATCCAAAAAAATCCATTGAGTTGAAACATGCGTCAGGTGGGTCCCACATTACACAAGTTGGGACCAATTGAACAATCACCATTGAGGCATTTAGCAATGATGCTCCCATGCCAAATGGATGCATTGCACATGGAGAGAGAAGAAGGAAGAGAAATGAAAGAAGAAGCGATGAAGAAAACTTAGACATAACAATCAATGGCACCACCCACTAACCACAAACAAAGGCTTATAGTCAAACCAAAAATCACTCACTAAATAACACAGTAACTTCCATTGCATGATGTCTCTTAAAAGCACTCATAAAGATTATCACAGAGAAACTTATAGATCATATATAAATATATAAACTTTCTTGTAGGCATGGACCCCACCACCTTCAAGCTAACAAACACTACAGTGATGACACCACCCACATTAAAATTAAAAAAAATTAGAAAAAATCAACTTGTTGTTTCATTTTTTTGGTTTAAAAATGGTAGTAACAACATTTTTTGTTTTGATTTACCTGCAACGACAGAAATATTTTTGCCTTTGTAACGTTCAACGAACAAATCGATTGTGTCCTTAAAAGCTTTGGGATCCAGTAACAGAGTGGTAATGTCTTGGAACATAATACCTGTCAATGCAACAAAAAATCAACCCTTCACCTTCAAGACAATTTAACCTTGAAAATTGTAAAACAAAATTAAAAAATATGAATTGAAAGAGTTATGGGTAAAGATGCGGTTCTGTTCCTTAGTAAAAACAAAGCAACATTGAGTGAGAGAGAGAGAGAGAGAAGAAACCAGATTTAGGGAAATTGGGGACGACACGAATCTTAGTTTTGATGCCATGAAGACGAGGATCCTGGTGTGTGTAAGCTGACATTGTGTAGAAGAGAGTTTGAGTACAACAACAGAGTAGAAGAAGAGAAGACAGAAAAAGATGAGGAGAAAGTGGAGATATTGCTTTGTGTACGATGTACTTATATAGAGAGGGATTGTCTTTCTGCGTTGGCAAACGAGCCACACTCGTTACCTCTCTTCACAATCAAACTTGTGTTTCAGATATATATTTATAATATTAATTTTTTATTTTAAACAAGTTAAAATAGTTAAAACATTTTGAGATTCAATAATTAAGATAAATGATAACAATTTATCTCTTTATCTTATATTGAGTAATTTATTTTTAATAAAATTAATATTATCACTTTCTTTTATTTTTACAATTTTTTTAATATCACTATAATAAAAATGTGGATACATTATCAGAACTAAGAAAACTCTAGAAGAATTGGAGTATTGGTTTAAGGATTTCAAAATAGTTTTTTTTTTTTTCTAGAACGAAAGTAACTGTTTATTATTATTTTTAATTAGTGAGAATAGGGAGTGAATGTAAGATAGCAAGTGAATTACAACGAGTATGGAGAATTGGTGGCTTATGTAGCTAATTATAGGATGTAGCATAGGCAGTAGTGAAATCTAGAGAATCTATGAGTACCCCATCTCTATAATATTGATGTATCAGAGGTACCTTTCAAATCTGCATACTAATATTCTGTGGGCATCTCTCATCCCTTTCTCATTAACCCAAATATCCCTACTTCTTTTACGATCTTTTTTTTTTTTTATTAAATATCATCCGCCTAATTAAAACTACTCATAAAGCTGTCACTAACGACAAATATATCCTATATAATTGGATTACATCCTTAAATTTAAGACAGTGACATCAAACCCCTTTGTTTGTTGTTTGTTTGCTACGTTTTGCATCTTTAATTAACAGCATTGTCTTGTAATTGTAATTAATTAATGTACCCTCTTCACTCTGCTTATTTTGTTTTACACAAATTTAAGCAATTCCAAAATGTAATCACGTGTATTACATGTAGGACTATATTTTATAATTATTTGCAAGCTTTAAAAATATATAACATTAAATAATTCAAATGTGTCATTGGTATTTCAAATGCTTAACATATGATGCCATAAGGGCACAGGTTGGCATGACAAAAAAAAAAAAAAATCGATCCATTATGAGTGAGAGTAGAAAGAGGTAAAAATGAGGAAAAAGACCATTTAATTTGGTGGTTGCTGGAGGTGGCGTATGTTATCAAAAGCAGGGAGAGGTAGGAGGAATCTGCCCTATACAAACCCCTAAATAAAGCAAAGGGTTTTTTAAGGAATGGACCCTTCGCTGCTCGGTGAGTCTCCATGCATCATTGCATATACTAATAGTAATCATAATTCCATACTAATACTTTGGTCGTAAAGACCAAAAACAACCTTACAAGGATAGTTTGTACCCATTAAACTAGCAATCATGTTTGGTAATTTTTATTTTTCTTATGAGTTTATAGTATTTTTTTTAAAAAAATTATATTGTTTTTTCTTATAATTTATATCGTTTCATTTATTTATTTTTTATCTTTGATTTTTTAATTTTTTTTAATATTAACTAAAAATATATTTTTTACAATATTTTTTTTCAGTTAATTCAACCGATATAGTGGAATGTTAATAGATAATTTTGTATCTTATACTTAAAGTGATTAATTTTAATTGATTAATATATTTCTATTTAGGATAAATTGTTGGTAAAAATTTAAATTTTGACTGAAATGATTGTTTATCTTATTTTGTTTATCTCATGATTGAATTTTGATTATCACACCCCATTTCCTTGATATAAGAGGGTTAATTAAAAAAAACTATATGATTTATTCGAAGTCTTCAAAATTTAAATCCATCTAAATGGTAATCTTAAATTGATTTAGAAAATAACAATGAACAATATATTGATTTTTAATGGACATTTTGACATTGTTTTAATGAAAATTGATTGGATAACTTAAGTTTTTTTTTAAGAAAAAATAAAATCAAGTTGAACCAAATAGCATTTGTTAAATTTTAATACTCCAATCCTTTATGTAAAGATAATTTTTAGAGAATTCTTTAATTTTATATATATAAAGATTACGATTTTAAAATATATGTATTATTCATACTAACATTTAATATATCATGATTTTCAATAAAAATTTATCTATCAAAATAATTATAAAATTACTAAATATATAGTTTTGATGTTTTTTTATTATTTTCTTTTCTAAACGAAAGTAGAGATACTAATTATTTATTATTCTCAATAGTATTTCCTAAACATTTTGGATCTACTTATTCCTCTTTCTTAATCTAATAATTTTACTATTTCCTTTCACATGGATTATTAACATAGTCGTAAATGTAGTGTAAGCATTCCTGTAGCTTACGATTCTTTCATTTTTTTCATTCATATAAAAAAAAGCTGAGTCGTATATGCCAATTAAATTCATCATGTCCACCGCACCCCAACTACTAACGTCGCGCCACGTGGCAGTTATCGGCGCCGGTGCCGGAGGTTTAGTTGCGGCGCGCGAGCTCCGAAGAGAAGGACATCGTGTGGTGGTTTTCGAGCGAGGAGATCAAATTGGTGGTTCGTGGGTGTACACTGCTGATGTGGAATCGGACCCAATTGGTTTGGACCCGAAGCGGAGGTTAGTCCACTCGAGTCTGTATAATTCGCTCCGAACCAATCTGCCTCGGGAAAGCATGGGTTTCCGAGATTACCCTTTTAGTAGAAAAGAAGGGAAGGGAAGAGATTCTAGAAGATTCCCGAGTCACAGAGAAGTGTTAATGTACTTGAATGATTTTGCTTTTGATTTTGAGATTCATGAATTGGTGAGGCTTCAGACGGAAGTTGTGTTTGCTGGGTTAGGTGAAGGTGGAAAATGGACGGTCAGATCTAAATCTCTTGAGAGTCATTGTGTGGATGAGATTTACGATGCTGTCGTCGTTTGTAATGGACATTACTTTCACCCTCGACTCCCTCATATTCCTGGTTATTTTCGATCTTCTCTCTTTCTTTTATTTTTATAACAAAAATTTAGCTTCTCTATTTCTTTTATTTTTTATAACCAAAATTTAGCTCCATTTTTTTGTGGGCAAAATATAGGAGTGAAAATATGATCTTGTTCGATTGGGCCTAAAAAATTACTTGAGACAAGATTCGGCCCTACCCATAATAATGGTCTGGGTGCAGACTACCCATAATATCGGAAAATAACTCATTTTTAATTTTTTTTATTTATTTTTTTTTTAATTTTTTTTTATGGTTAAAGCCCTCAGATCTTATAGCTTAATATACAATATAAAAAAATTATTATTATTTAAATTAAACTTTAATAGAAAAACTTAATTTATGTGACTTATTATATCAGATCAAGAGGTGTATGAGATTTTGGGTTTCTTGTCACAATCATAATTTTTTTTTTGTTTATATAAGTTGAGTTTTTCATATATTCAAAATAAATTCTTCATTAATAATCCAAACTTAACTTTGAAAAACTTTGCTGTAAAATAAAATTAAAAACACTCTCTAGACTCAAATATTAAAAAAAAAATCATATTTAAGAGACTCAAATTATAAGCAAATTTGGAACTAACAATTTGGATCACCCTTTTCAGGCATTGATGCATGGCCAGGAAAGCAAATGCATAGCCATAATTACAGGACACCTGAGCCCTTTCAAGATCAAGTAAGTGCTACATTGAATGTGTCTAACTTTTTCCCTTCGGTTTAGACATGACTGCAACAAGCCAAATTGGTAGTTAAATTTTTTAGTTGTATTATATTTATATTTATACATGGTTAATTCTATTGATAAAGTGATACTAGTTCTTTTATGTTTTTTTAGTTGTATTTTTGTAATATAAAACAATATTAGAATTTTTGTAACATGATTTTGAATTGTGGAGATGATGTGTGCACATGCTCGAGTATTTTGCTAGTTGATTTTAAGAAATGTCAATCATGTTTTCACCTTCATGGTTTTTATCTGTTTTTCTGTGTTGGGTAGGTTGTAGTTCTGATAGGTGGTGCTGCGAGTGCTGTCGATATCTCTCGAGACATCGCAACCGTTGCTAAAGAAGTTCACATTGCAGCTAGATCTGCTGAAGCAGATAAGCTTGGAAAGTTGCCTGGCCATGATAACATGTGGCTTCATTCTATGGTAAAACTTGTCATCTATGGTGAGAATTAGATGGCCATCATGACATTAGTATCCATATATTTGTTCGACAACTTTCACGTAGATTGTTTGATCTTGATCTTAATTCTTAAACAATGCAGATTGACAGCGTTCATGAAGATGGCACAATAGTTTTTCAGGATGGAAATGCAGTTCCTGCTGACTTCATTGTACATTGCACAGGGTATTTTCAGCATTCCCTATTAGTTTTTGTTAAACAAGTTTATATTGAGAACCATAGTTTTAAATTGAGGTATATAATTGCAACTGTGGTTGCAATATAGAAATTTTAGACAGAACTGCAATTTAAAATCTTGTTGATAATGCTGATATATTTTGCCATAAATAACCTGCAATTGAAACATAAAGTCATGCAAATTAATTAAAAGAAAAAAGTGAACCAATGTTGATGTGCATTTGTTCCTTTTCCAGGTACAAGTATGATTTCCCTTTCCTTGAAACCAATGGTGTGGTGACCGTAGATGACAATCGTGTAGGACCACTCTACAAGCATGTTTTTCCTCCGGCATTAGCTCCATGGCTTTCATTTGTTGGGTTGCCTTGGAAGGTTGTTCACGCGTCATGATTCTTCATCATCCTTACTCGAATTTGTTCGATTCATAAGTGGTCTAATAAAAATAAGTGTATGGAATTGATGGCAGGTTGCTCCCTTCCAATTGTTTGAACTGCAGAGCAAATGGATAGCTGGAGTACTGTCGAATCGCATTTCCCTTCCTTTAGAAGAGGAGATGATTGAAGATATTGGAGCTTTTTACTTGTCACTTGAAGCATCTGGCACTCCTAAGAGTCACACTCATAATATGAGCATGGCCCTTGTTCAGGTCCCTTTTTGTTTGCTTGTGTCTTGTATTATAATATATGTATATATGTGTATCTAATTCTAAGTTTTTCAGAATTAGGTAAACATTTTTTACCTTGCTTTATTTTTAAAATGCACCCAAGCATGAAACTCTGCAAAAAGCTGCAACTAATTTGCTATTATCTTTTAGTGAAAACCTGATGTTAGGGAATGTGTAAAATTGCAGTGGGAGTATAATAACTGGATTGCAGATCAGTGTGGTGTTCCTGTTATAGAAGAATGGAGAAAGCAAATGTATATGGCCACATCTAAGAATAGGCTCTTGCGACCAGAGACTTATCGTGACGAGTGGGACGACGATGACCTGGTTTTAGAAGCAGAACATGAATTTGTTAATTATCAGAACTAATGTTGTACTTTTTTGAAGTTGCTAAGTCATAAGTTATTCCTGCCCTCTACTCCTAGTTTAGTGTTATTCTTAACGATCAAAAATCAGCTTTATCGTGCAGTTTTGAAGAAGAAAAAGTCACACTTAAAAATAAGGATGTAATTATGTATGTTTGAATTACTTTGAATAATAATTCGATGATGTATCAGTTAAGTTGGCAGTGATAACTTGACTTTACAACTTTAAAGAGTTCAAATTCAGTAATAAAATAGTCATTAGTTATACTTTTATTGATAATAAAAATAATTTGTCCATTAGTGAACAAGTGATAATAATGAGATCACTCTTTTTTTTTTTTTTTAAATGTATCTCTTTAAAACAATAGTTGCAGTATGATTAGTGCTTTCTCAAAATGATAACATTACAATGATGAGAAATTGTTTATTTATAATTTATTTATAACAGAATATTAAATGAGTAAAGGATCACAAAAAATAGGTAATGTACTAATATTAGCCACTAGACCTTCATAACTATCAACTGTGTAGCAAACTTGGAACAGCTTCGGCGTTGAGATTGGGTTTAGAACATTGAATTGATAATATACATGCATAGCCAGCATAAAAATTGAGCTCAGAGAAACTTTGGTCTATTACACCATCATAGAATACAATCTAAGGTATCAAAGAATGAATACACTTAACCTGAAGTATGCAGTAAAAGACTTGATCAACGGTCAAGTTTCCTACATACTACTGCCCTTGATACTGCTATTTTTTCAAGTTATATTACCTAGTATGTGTCCCAGGTGCTTGATGTCTTGCTTCTATTCCAAATCTCAAGGAAAAACAAACACAATTGTTTGAACTTTGAACAATCCTCTCCCCAAAGTTGGTTGATGCTATTAAAACCAATATTAAAATTAAATCCCACATCCTGGTGAGAACAAAAATTTGGAATTAGTTCTCAGTCCTCCAGAAACAGAAAAGCATTTTTCTTCTAAAACAAAACTTAAGTAGAAGTGCAGCTCATCCCTGAAACCTGTCTTGCAATATTTTTCAACTATACCAGTTCAAGATTAAAAATCAATTCGCCAAACAACTTTCACAGTGTAATCAAGTATACGGTATTACCTGACCTCTACTTTTCCTTAGAGTCCTTTCCGAATTCATCGGGCTGCCCTTCCTTTGTCGTACTCAACTTCCTTCTACTTTTCTTGGTTGGTCCTTTCTCTGCAAAGAGATGATTATATTTTTCCATAACCCTATCTTTCTCTTCAACCAAGCCTAGCATCTCATATGCATTTGCCACTTTCTGAATGATTAATTTATCCCGCGGTTTACGATCAAAAGCTTCCAGTCCCTTGAAAAGCTTTTAATCAAAAGCACAAGACATGAAACAAAAGTTAACAGTGTTATTCGAACTACAACCGTATATAACCATCAAACAAAGAGAGAAAATGATGCTTAGTTAAATACTACCTATAGTAGTACATCAATAAACAAGTCCACATCAAATGAGGCAAGCAAATTATTTGATTTTCTCTCAATAGAAATTCAGAAGGACTGAGTAAAGTATTTAATCCTGTTCTTTTATATACAATTAATAACAAATTCTTTAATGCTAAACAATTATTTAGTTACACTCATACATATTCAACATAATTGTTATGGCCAGAATGCATTGATTCTGTGGTAGCTATTCAAGTTCTCAACTGCTACAATTTCATTTTAGTCAACATTTTGCTATAATAAGTAGGAGAAAAGAGCAATGTAGTAAAAATAATAAAATACCAAATAAAGGTTACTAACTATGTTTGAAGAGACACCGCAATACTTTTTTGGATTACTTAGCTCTCATTGACTTCATATCTAGATTTATTTTTCACATGAATCTTTTCAACAAATGAAGAGAAGATAACCTATCGTTCTGTTTCTACTGAAAGGGGTTTGTCCCATCAATCAATCCACTAGTATACTAGAACCAAAAGAAACTAATAATAGGATGCAACAACATAATAACCAGGCTTGATTCTACTTAACGAGTTCAGCAATCAGCCACATGGATTAATCACACCATTGGAATGGGAATTTATTAGAAACCAAAATTTATGTGTTCAACTATTTTGGAAAGCTTACCTTAACAAGATCTTCCAGCATCTTGTTTCGATAATATACTGATATCATGAGATGGCACAACTGCCAAGGAACAGAATGCAAATCAGTGCCAATTTTCATTTCCCAAAATTTGTGGGCTTCTTCAACTCTATGATCCATATCTAAAGCTCGAATCAATTGACCATATGTTCCCATCGTCGTCCCCTGCCCCTTGCTCAGCATCCATTTAATTACCTTGAATAAGATATTAAAGCACCATGGTAAATAATACTCGTTTTCTCCACAAAAATAAATACTAATAAATTAGTTGCAAACATCTTTATGTAATCAAAACTAACATGCAAAGTTGCAAACAGAACAGGCCAAAATCAAGACGTGGCAAAGAAAAACAATGATAAAAATAAGAACTCCATCCACAAAATAAAGAAGGAAATAAAATCAGACAATTTTTGCATAGAGATTATACTATATAAAATCTCTGCAACCAAAAGAAAAAAAATCTGGTCAGTGGAAGAGTAATAAAAAAATTGATAAACTCTGGCATGATATCATCTAACTAACCCATCAGTAGAAGTGCACTTATCTGTTAGATTTATGAGATTATATTATGCGTTATTTAAAACTTTATTTTCATGGGCTCAACTCAACTTGTCAACATAGTATCAAAGAATCATTTTCTTTTGGACTGTTGGGAAGAGTTCTTTTTTTTTTTTGTAGGATTAAACACGCTGGCTTTGAGTGCTAAACACAGTGAGGTTGGGCTATTTATTTTAGGCAATGGTGGAGCAAATATGTCCACTTTCAACAATTCTTCATTTGCAATCACAATGTTCAACGGTGAAAACTATTACACTTGGGCTGTCATAGTGAAGTTTTATTTGAGGTCTCAAGGTTTATGGAACGCTGTGAAATCTGAAGCTGATCCACCGCCATTGAGAGAGATTCCTATAGTTGCTCAAATAAAAGCTCATGAGGAGGAGAAACTCAACAAAGACAAAGCCATCACTTGCTTGCATTCAGGACTGACAGATCAAAATTTTACGAAAATCACGGACTTGGAAACACCTAAACAGGTATATGGGACGAGAGCCAAGATGAATTTGATGGCAGTGACAGGGTTACATTCACATTGAAGATAGAATTTGAATTGATGAAGATGAAGGTCAACGAATCTGTCAAAAGATTATTCAGGCAGGTTAATGGATGTTGTAAATCAAATGCCATTTCTGGGTGAGGCATTTACATATAAAAAAGTTGTAAAAAGAAAGTGTCTCAAAAGTTTGATTTCAAGATATCTGCAAATGGGAGTCTTGCGATTTTCCAAGTCTCACAATTACAGAGCTAACCAGCAAGCTTCATGCAAAGGATCAATGAGAAATGATGAAGCTATTGGAGGTGCCTTTCAAGCAAAACACACAGAAAGGTATTCTGAAAATCCAGTCTTTCTATAATAATAAAGAGAAAGATGAAGGTTCTTCAAGAAAGGGTGTTTTTTCCCTTGTTCTTGAGACCAAAGAACAAATTATGCTGAGGAAGATTGTTATTTCAAAGATAAACATCTTCTTCACCGTGTTTTTTTGCAAAAAAACTCAGCCACAGTGAAAAGTCTTGCAGAATTACGAAAAAGCAGTTTCAACAACAACCTGGACAACAGGTAAATGTGAGTGAAGAAGACAACAACCATAAAGAGCATTTATTTATGGCATCACAGCAACTCAACTCACATAAATCGAAAACTTGGCTCGTTGGAAGTGGCTGTACACGTCACACGAGTAAATGTCTTATCAATTCAACCAAGAGTTAAGTTGGAAAATGGACAAGTTATGCGAGCCAAAGGAAAATGGAAATTGCCATAAAAACCGAGAAAGGTATAGAAGTTATCAATGAAGTTCATTACATTCAAAAATTAGTTCTAAATCTTCTTGGTGATGCACAAATGCTAAGAAATGGATATGGAATCTTTTCAAAGAAAAGTATTTCTTTATTATAGATAAAAGATGGGACATAAACAACTTTTATTTGAAGTTTGATTTAGTTGAAGATCATTATCTTACAGCCTAGATTGATGAGCAGGCTATTTGGGACCAAATATTTGGTCAGACCTACTTGAGGTTGATGTTCATGCAAGATGTATTGATGACGAATCTTGGCATCTGGTATTTAAAGACGGGAGGAGCTAAGCTAAATGGCTATGTTGATAGTGATTAAGGCTAGGAAACTAATGTTCAAATTGCTGTCATAATGAATAAAGCGCTTATGAAATCAAGATTGCAGTTCCTGAACTGAAGCCAAAGCTTGGCATGTCCATGCCAAATCTCAAAGAGGAGTGTTAGATTTATGAGATTACTCCTTAATTTAATTTTTTGTGAATAAGTTTGATCACCTAAACTGATGATGGAAAGTATAGAGACACTATTTTTTTGGGTGTAACCCAATTATTCTTTGTGAGCAACTGCCTGTACTAATCCCTCAAGTCAGGTAGGACAACAATGAACGGCAAAGTTCTCCCTCAAGAGTATACCACTACTGCATTCCCCGAGTAGGATTCGAATTCAAGAGCTCTAGTTAAGCTGAAAGAGATCTGAATCATCTCATCCAACATGGGTTATTGAGGAATAGAGGCCCACTATAAGTCTATATAATCCAATTCCATTTCATTTCTAATGCATCCATATTCAGATTACAAATTACCCCTCAGTCTAGTATTTCTCTAGTTACATGCCTACAATATCCTTTATTTGTTCATCCACATAATTTGACAAGCTTTTATTTTGACAAAGGATAATGCAATGCAATGAGAATAAAAAAGAAAAGTAAGCAGAAAAATGATACCTGAACAACCCTATGCCACTGTTGTTCCATCTCAAGACTAGTCAATATATTTCTCAATGAACCAATTGGAAACTTTTGCTCCCAAGCAACCCAAGCATCAAGAGCACCATAAATAGCCTCCTTACTATCATCAATATCACGAAGCTGCATCATTGGGGATTTAATCCAAACAAAAAGAAAACTGAGACCCCTTCACCATATTTAAAGTATCAAAATAATTATTAACTATGATAACACACATTATCATTATTATTATAAATAATAATAAAAATAATACTTACTGTGATGAGAAGAAACTTAGTCCTATCTTTTCTAGATACATTTTCCCCAATATAATGCTTTGGTATCTCTTTTTGGTCGGAAGGAAGAGGCTTCGTTTGTGAATGAGATGGTGTGGATAACATTTGACTGTAACAGCAACGGACATCACTTATGTTCATTTGACTCAATCTACTAACCTGGAGTTCATAGTAGCATGAAGAGTTAACTGACAAAACAGAGAGAGATAGATAGATAGAGAGAGAGAGAGAGAGACTTACGAGATAAGAAATTCGAGGTGACCTCCACATGGTTCTTCGCTGAAATTAAACAATTATGCAAGTTATTCGCTGAAACTCGATTGAATTTTTGTTCAATTCATTCACGCTCTACGCTTATAGTTGCATTCTGTTCTTGGTTGATGATACTACTTTTTTTTTTCTTTCTCCATTGTTCTGTTTACCCTGCCAAAACTGGGCCCTGATTAATACAACTATCAATTTGGGCCATCGTAATGATGCATTTTTATCGGCATTGCTATTCGCAGCGTATGTTAGTGTAAAGTATACACCATTTCATGGGTGGGGTGCACTTAATATTATGTTAGGGCAAAGCCTTTAATTACCAAGAGAGCTTGGCTGAAAATAATAAAAAAAAGGCTAAATTAAATTAATGGTCCGTAACTTAATTTCAGGTAACGTTTTAGTTATTTATTTATTTTTTTTTTTTTGAGTTGGTCCTTTATTTTAGTTTTAAGTAACAATTTGATATTTTAAGTTTTAAAATTTCAACAATGTTATCCTTTTTTATACAAAAATTCAAAAAAATCATCAAATTTTTCAACCAAAACCCATAAAATTGATAATCATCTTCAATCTAATGCAAATTTTATCAAATTCATAACTCAAATATTCAAATACACTCATATTTTCATCTCCAACAACATCAAATAAAGAATGAAAATATGAGTTTATTTCAAGATTTAAATTATGAATTTAATTAAATTTGTATTTTATTGAAGATGATTATCAATTTTATGGATTTTGGTTGAAAATTTTGATGGTTTTTTTGAATTTTTGTAAAAAAAAGAACAACATTGTTGACATTTTAAAACATAAAATATCAAATTGTCACTTAAAATTAAAATAAATGACCAATTTAGGAAAAAAAAAAGATAAATGACTAAAACGTTACCTGAAATTAAGCTAAGGGACCACTAATGTAATTTAGCCTAAAAAAAAAATTAATTAGCTAACATATTTTTATTCCTAAAGAATATTTTCTGTAATTAAATATTCTATATATATTTACATGTCCTATATAAGTTTATTTGCTAAAAAAAATATTAGAAATGTGAAAGTAAAAAAATTATCAATTGATTGATTTCTTTATTCCTGTTTTGAAATGCAAATTGTCAGTAACTCATAAACAAAATAAATTATATCACAAGTTTCATTCATATAATTTAGTTATTTGCATTGAAAAATATATTAATAAGTTATTTAGTCTATAATCAATTATAAATAAATTTGATTCATCGAAGTATCAACAAACTCAGTTTAAATTGCTATTGACAATTTTTATTTTCTATGTTGTTGTTTTCATTTATATTTTATATGAATAAAAATTATAGTGATTTTTTTTTCTTATTAATTATGTTTGATATATTAGTTTTGGAAACATATTTTTCGCTCTTTATATTTGACTCCCTCGTAAAAATTATATTAGCTCCACCAATGTTAATTTAGACCCACAAAAAGTCCAACAATGGACCATTATCAATTTTAGTAAACATCACTTTTTTTTTTTTTTGTTGACAAAATTCATTATTTTTTTTGACAAAGTTCAATGATAGTAAAATTATTTTGCAATGATTTTTAAATTACAATTATAAAGTAAGTTTACATGATAATATCATGAGTTTTTATTGGATCTCGGTCTAAACCTATTTTACATCAATGATATATCCATCAAACTCAAATTTATATTCCTTTCTTAAAAATATATCACTTTTTATTTATAACTCTTACAAAATAATCTTAGTGTTTTAGTCCTTGGTAATATTTTACTTATTATTTTTGGTCCTTATAATTTTGTTTTAATCACAAAATATTTTTTATGTTAGAATTGATTAATGTAGTATGTCA
>JBBPBS010000738.1:14096574-14147215 GCA_037974835.1 Cicer judaicum
ACATTTGCAATCAAAAAAACACACATATATATATATATATATATATATATATATATATGATCAACATTTCATATCATGTAATATTAGTATAGTGATCAATGAAGGTTTAATGTCATGTTTATTTTATTTTGCATATTTTTAAAATGCTATTTAAATTCATAAGAAACACTAAAGTATTTTTTTTACAAAAGAAATTGTATAATAAATAAAATTTAAACATATTAGTCATTTGAAGAAATTGCCTTTGTTTATTGTTTTTTTAGAAGAAAAAAAAACTATTTTATATAGGAGTTTTTTGGTAATGGAAAGACAAAGAGAAATAAGCAGAAACATAAAACAAAACCAACTACTATTTAGAGAAATAGGTTCTCAAAATATTTTGAAGCAAAATAGAAGTAACCTCCACCGACAGAGATGAAAACTCGCTAGATTGTCAAACTTAGAGGATTCCTTTTTGTCAAAAAACAATCATTATACTAATTTTTTTTCCTTAAAATATATCACAACTCTACACTCTAATCCCTACTCAATTCTAACTTAATGTCATATAAAAACAACAACAAAGTTGTGAAAGGCTAAATAATTTCATTAGGAGTTTGAGTAGAATAATTATCTGTCAACAAATTAAGGCTCATGTGTCAACATAATATATATAATAAACTTTTTAAGAGTGTCTTTATTTTTTGAATTATTGATCCAACTTTATCTTCTATTTATAATTCTAATTGAAGTGATGGATTGATCTATAAAACATTTTTAAGAAATAATACTCAATATTTGAAAAAGTCTGACTTAATGTTAGAAATTTAAATCTCTTAACTATTTATATAGAAATTATGCAGTCTACATTGGAAATAATAAGCTTGTAGGACAAAAATATGTTTGGATATCTTTCATATTACTGTTCGATTAGTTTTATTTTGTCTGATTGTGAATAATGAGAAACATTATTGGGGATAGGTGGGACCAAAACATGCACCAGCTTCACAACTGGCAAAGTTATTGTACCAAATCACCTGCGAAGTCTGCTAATTAATGAGTATTAGTATGCTTAATCATCCCTATGTGATGTAAAACTAGCAGGATACAATTTTTAATTACAATCACACAATGCATTATTAGCATTATTTATTACTATTATGCAGTTGAAATGTAATTGGGACGAAGGAATGAGCAACGGGGCCATCGTGACTCGGATAAAGTGATACACGTGTTAAAAGCAATCATATAAGGGAAATCTCATTGCTGAGGCAGAACATGTTCAACCTTGGAGTAATACGTGTCAAAAACAATCACATATATTTTAATTGACCATTGTTGTGATTGTTCTATGAGCAGTATTATTACAAATAAACACTTTTATTATTTTAAATATTTTAATGAGTATTTATATATCATTAAATAAATTTACAACATGCACACTTTATTTGTACATACTATTAATTAAAATATATGTAATATTATTCCATATACTTTTTGTGGGCAAAGTCCATACATATATCATATTGTTATCTAATTGTACAAATTTTTGAATTTATTAAATGTTTAAAATAAAATTTATATTTATTTTATTTTCAATAGTCAATAAAATTAAATCTGTAATTTAAATTGCTTCCCTTTAATAGTACCAACGAAGATTAAATTTAATATCTATTAATTTAATATATATTTTTTAATGTTACACCACATAATTGAAGTTACTCATAATTTGACATAATTTATACGTGATATTTATTAGTTGAATGATATCTTTGTTATTTTTTATTACCTTTTAATTCCTTAAATTTTTTTTTATTGTGTATCCTTGATTTTAAACTAACTATTATGCATTTTAACAGTTTTTTACAGTAATGCTTATGAATATTTAAAAATTTATATATAAAAATTTAGAATTTTTTAACAAATAATAAAATAAATATAATTTTTTAAAGTTTTTTCTGTTTAAAAATTTATATTTAATCGAATTTCTGTTAAAAAAATTTAAATTTTTTATAAGATTTTTTTATAATGTTCCAAATATTACTATACAAGAAATTATTTAAAACTTGAAAAATATATAATAATTGATATAAAATCAAAGATATAAAAGAAAAATAAAAAATTTTAAAGAGTAAAAAGTAATGAATTTTTTTATAAAGATTGGAACCAAAATAATTAAAATTTATAGAGACTAAAGACTTATTTATTAAAAAATATTATTAATTTAATTATTATTTAATATTCAAAGAAAACCCTTTTGATTCCACGTGTCAGCATATGGTCTTTGTGTTTTCTTGCGCCACTGAAAGAAAACTTGTGGTCAGTCACGTAAGTTTCTGGTCTCAACTATACTTCCTACTCTAGTCATACGTTGAACAATACATGTTCTTCTTTGGATGTGTTTTATTGGCGTGTATAATTAATTACTAGTGTAAGGTTGTAAGCATAAATAGAGCAATTAAAACTAAATAAATTATAATGTCATATTCAACAAAAATATATATCTTTAAATATTAAATATCCTAATATTTCATATGATATATAATTCGAATTAATTTCAAATCATAAATATTTTAAAATAAAGAAAATACGTAAAATAGAGTTTTTGTTGTTGACGGAGTACGTTAAATAGTTACATAAAAACATATATGAAAATATCACTTCTAACTCAGTAAGTAATTGATAGAAACTCAGTGTCCTATCAGTAATCGTGTCAGCTTAACCTAAAAATTACTTTTGTTTGTAAAAAAAACGGAAAATTAGCTTCTTTTTTTTTGGTGCAAAAGAATTAACTTTCTATTATTTGTATCAAATTAAATACGTAAGTACGTTATTTGTAATAATACAACAAAAATTAGAATGTTGTTGTTTAGTACGAGAGTATATTTTAACGAAAAATTCGATATGTAACTTCACTCCACTTTCACATATTATCTACCCCGCCATGTTTCGTTTCAAACTCCAATTTATGGGATGTTGACTATTTTAAAAGTGAACACGTAAGATTTCTTGTGTTTGTGTTTGATATGTTCCATATACGTAATAAATAGTAATATGTAAGATAGAAAAGGAAATAAATTAAAAGCTTATAATAAAGGAAAAAAATACATATACCATAAAATCACTATGCTTTTAATAAACAAATCCACAAATTAAGGAAACAATTGAACCAGAGTCCGAAATAATTGGTATTAGTAAAAATGCTTTTAATAGTAAAAGAGACCTATATAAATACATACACGCTCATGCAGTTATCACAGGCTTGTTAGGTGTTCATGCCAAGTTAGTTTCGATAATCTCTGATACTATTCCACAATCTCTTTCTCTTTTTATTTAATTTTTCTCATATTTTCCATTCTATTGTCTTTGGAGGAAAGGAAGAGAAAGGAGTGGCGGGAGAGGTCCTAATTTGTACCTCTCTTTGCCTAATCTCCTTTAAAGAAATTAAATTAAATTAAATCCACAAATTACGTTTTCCCACGTTGTTACAATGGGGAGAACAAATGAATCTAATGATGTCGAATGTTCTTATGTTCCGGTACCCGACGGACCCCACACCACAAGACCTTTCGCAGATATCCGCGGAAGGTCCAAGGCCGTGGTTGCGATATTTTGTGGGATGTTGGTTGTGGTTTCATTAGTGACATTGGCATCAAATGGAAATATAGATCACGTGTCAACATCAACATCAACAAATAAAGATTTGAATACAGAAACATTACCTTCTTACAATTGGAAGTCAATTGCACGTGGTGTATCTGCAGGAGTGTCAGCGAAATCAAATACTAGGTTGTTCACTAACAACAGCAATGGTGAATTCTTTCCTTGGAATAATAGTATGCTTTCATGGCAGAGAACCGCTTTTCATTTCCAACCCGAGAAGAATTGGATGAATGGTAATTCCTTTTGTTCTTTTTGTTTATAGGACTTAAAGACCATTAAATTTAAAAGCACAAATTTTAAATTTGAATGTTTATAACACTAACTAACTATATCTTTCCTTTTTCTTTGGGTACTTTGGCTAATCTGGTTTTCTCTGCTTCAGATCCTAATGGTAAGAGCAGTTTTCGTTTTCAATATTTTTAATTAGAAATATTAGTGATAATTTTGTTAGCAGAAAATTGAAATCCATAAATTGGTTCAGGTCCATTGTACTACAAGGGATGGTATCACTTCTTCTACCAATACAATCCAAATGGTGCAGTTTGGGGTGACATAGTATGGGGACATGCTGTTTCACGAGACTTAATCCATTGGTTTCATCTTCCACTAGCAATGGTAGCAGATGAATGGTACGATAAAAAAGGTGTGTGGACAGGTTCAGCTACAATCTTACCCAATGGTGAAGTTATCATGTTATACACAGGTGCCACAAATGAATTAGTACAAGTACAAAATCTTGCTTATCCTTCTGACCCTTCTGATCCACTTCTTATTGATTGGATCAAATATCCTAAAAACCCTGTTCTATTCCCACCCCCTGGAATCAATGTTCATGATTTTCGTGACCCTACAACTGCTTGGTTAACCTCTCAAGGTAAATGGCGTATCTCTATTGGTTCCAAGATTAATAAAACTGGAATTGCTTTGGTTTATGACACTAAAGATTTTAAGACATTCGAGCGAGTCGAGGGTGTGCTTCGTGCTGTGCCTAAAGTTGGTATGTGGGAGTGTGTTGATTTTTACCCTGTCTCTACTAAGTTGGAAAAGGGTTTGGATACTTCTGCTTATGGGGTTGATGTGAAACATGTTATGAAGGTTAGTTTGGATGATGATAGACATGATTATTATACTATTGGGAATTATGAAGAAAATGGTGCTGATTTTGTACCTGATGATATTCAAAATGATGTTGGTATTGGATTGAGGTATGACTATGGTATATTTTATGCATCCAAGACATTTTATGATCAAAATAAAGAGAGAAGAGTGTTGTGGAGTTGGATTGGAGAGTCTGATAGTGAATATGCTGATGTCACCAAAGGTTGGGCATCCCTTATGGTATGTTATCACCAAACTCAATGTACCAAATGCATATTATAAGTGTTCTTATTTTTTTTAACTTCTGTTTTCATTAGGCTAGGAATGACATTGGTTCTATTTTAATCATACAGGGTATTCCAAGGACAGTGGTGCTTGATAAAAAAACTGGTAGCAACTTGCTTCAGTGGCCTGTTGAGGAGGTGGAGAGTTTGAGATTGAAAAATAACAAATTTGAAAATTTGAAGGCAATGCCAGGATCAGTGGTGTCACTAGATATTGAAACAGCAACACAGGTTTGTGTTCATGTTGTTTCTAAAGTTTTTCAAATTATTACAATTAATTAGGATAGCTTCATAGATGTGATTAACAAAGTAAGCTAACTCAATGACATATAATTGAACCTTCCAATGCTACAGTTGGACATTGTTGCTGAGTTTGAGATTGATAAGGAAGCAATAAAAAAGACAGACCAAACCAATGAAGAGTACAATTGTAAGACCAGTGGTGGAGCTGCTCAACGTGGCGCCTTAGGGCCTTTTGGTCTATTGGTTCTGGCAAATGATGGCCTTTCTGAATATACTCCCATCTACTTCTATGTTGTTAAAGGAAATGATGGAAATCTCAAGACTTCCTTCTGCTCTGATCAATCAAGGTATATATTAGTCTATTTTTGTTTTGAACTTGTAGTGGTTAAAGGTGTAAATAGTGAGTTTGATTCAGCTTTTAAGAGAAAGAATTCCGAACAAATAAAAAATAACTGGTTTAGTTTGGTTAAATGGATGAAATCACAAACTTGTGTTAAGTATTTAGTTCATTTATATATTTTTTAGGTCTTCATTGGCAACTGATGTTGATAAGAGCGTCTTTGGAAGCTTTGTTCCAGTACTTAAAAATGAGAAGCTATCTTTAAGAATATTGGTAAGTTAAATTGTATAAATTTGACTTGTTTTAATGAACAGGAACCAGACCAACTAATCAACTTCAAATTATTTCTATGGATTGTTTTGTAATGAATTTAGGTGGACCATTCTATAGTTGAAAGTTTTGCTCAAGGTGGAAGGACAACAGTGACTTCTCGAGTTTATCCAACAAGGGCAATCTATGGAGATGCTAAGTTGTTCTTGTTTAATAATGCTACTGAGGCCACAGTTACTGCTTCACTCAAAGTTTGGCAAATGAATTCTGCATTCATCAAGCCATTCAGCCCTGACCAAAGGAGTTAAATTATAGAGTTAAGATATTCAAAAGTCACAATTACATTACAGAGGGAAAAATGTTGGTGCTATTATTCAACAATTTAGGTTCTCAAATATTATGCAATGGCTTCTCATCAATCCAAATGAAGTTTTGGATTAGTATTGAGCAAAAGCCCACTGCTCCCTCATTTTTGTCCCAACTTTTTTTATGCATATTTGTAAATTGGTGCTTTTGGATGAGCACCACTAGATTTCTTTTTACATTAGCCACAACTTGTAATGATATTTTACAGTAATGGATAAATGAAAGAAATTGCAAGATTCTCTATTTCTTCTAATAGTAAAATGATTGCGCATTTATAAATTTAAATAATTATGTATCTAGTAAACCAATAATGGTTTCATGCAAATTTTGTAAAACAATAATGGTTTCACTTGTAAAAGAAAAAACTCTTATATCATTTCACATCTTTTAATCCAATTAATTCCATATGCTCTATAGACGTATGTCTTGAATGATCTATTAATTAATTTATATCTTTTAGTCTTATAGTGCAATTGCTTATCAATATCGTTTTGAATGAATATATATTAATTTAAAATTATATGGTGAAAATTAAATTAGAGTGAATACTTTTGGAAACCATAAAAAAAAAAATTATATATATATATTAAAACTTAATGGAAAGTCGTAAAATGATTTAATGTGAGAACTAAAACATCAAAGAGATCATATATTAAACTATTTCTTTAAACAAATTAACAGTTATTGATATTGGTTATTTAAAAAAAATTAAAATTTATTCGCATTTGCAGTTTGGAATTTGGATCCAAGTTAAAGAGTTTGACATGTGGCATTGCCAGAAATTGGATAACACTAAAACACGTGTACTAACACTTTACCACCAATCACTTCCTCCAATTTGATGTTGAATTGTTGAACTTCAAATTTGTTTTTCTTTCCTCATTACCCCTTAGATTACTAACCATATCTTTGCTGTTCAACATCTTCCTTATAGATTATGGCACTTAATTCACTCTCACCACTTTCAATTAATTTTCTCCATGTTTCCTCTAATTACCGTTCAACTTCAAAAATTTCAAACACACTTCATTTTCATTCAAAGTCCTCTCCAATTTTTTGCAAAATTAACTTAAACAGTGATCATCCTCAAGGTTAGTATAATACTCTACTATAATACCTTTTTTTTTATAATTTATTTTCCAGAGTGTTGATTTTCATTGGAGAGAGAAAATTAAGAAATTAGTTTTGTAAATTTGTAATGCAATGATGAACTTAGGTTAAGCTGCCATGTGCTAATGTAGAGTCCAAGAAATGGGGGAAACTGTTTTCAGCCACGTTGGCAGCTGCGGTTATTGTTTTCAGCTCTGACCTTTCTGCCCTTGCTGATCTTAACAAATTTGAGGCTGAAATTAGGGGTGAATTTGGTATTGGATCTGCTGCTCAGTTTGGATCAGCAGACCTCAAGTTAGTTTCTTTCATTCAATTAATTAATTAATTCATTAATTAATATATTTAGGATTAATACTAATTCATTAGGGTTTTTATATGAGAAAGAAAAACTAACCTGTAACGGCTTATTTTTGTGTTTGTTATTATAATGTAGGAAAGCAGTGCATGTGAATGAAAATTTCAGGTAATTTTTCAATTGGGCTTTGTGTTATTTACTTTTTAATGTGTAATTTTTTCAGTTGCAACTAAATTTATGACAAGAAAATAAAGGAGGATGGAAAATATAAGTGAATGCTTAGTAGAGAGGAGGTGGAAAATATGATGGTAGAATTTGAGTGGAGAATCAATAAGGAAATGCTTTTTAGTTTCACTTCAAGTAGCTAATTTGTTTTGCAAAGTAAATGTATTATTTATTTGAATTAACAACTCAGTATTGTGCTCTTTAAGTATACATGTGAATAATTTAGCATAGTAGTAAAATGTTACTTCAGTCTATTCAGAATTTGTCACTTCATAGCAAATTATTTTGAATTTTAGTAGTTATGTAGAAATTTAGGGTCCTCTATTCATGACCATTCTCAATTACTGATACAGAAGAGCTAATTTCACATCTGCTGATATGAGAGAATCTGATTTTAGTGGTTCTACTTTCAATGGTGCATACCTTGAGAAAGCTGTTGCATACAAGGCAAATTTTACAGGTATAAATAAGTTTATTGTGAGTTTTATATGTAAGAAGTACCTAATGCTTTTACAATTCAATTTAATTGCTTTAGATTAAAACAAAAGTTTTGTATTCATCTAATAGATTCCGGTTTACATAGTTTACTCGAATTTTTTCTTGACATTTTTTAGGTGCTGATTTGAGTGATACATTGATGGATCGCATGGTAACTACATCAAATCAAACTGATTAATTTTTTTTCTGCCTTGCTTTTATTTATAAAAGATTTTCTTGTTTGGGATGTACAGGTTCTTAATGAAGCGAATCTGACGAATGCTATTCTTGTTAGAACAGTCCTTACACGGAGTGACCTTGGAAATGCCGTAATTGAAGGTGCTGACTTTAGTGATGCTGTGTTGGACCTTACCCAAAAGCAGGTACCACCACTGATTGCATAGAAGGCCAATTGATATTTTCATTGAGCTTTTACATGATGATGACATATGCATACTATTTGATTAAATTATGTAGGCTTTATGCAAGTATGCTAGTGGCACAAATCCTGTAACAGGGGTAAGCACAAGAGTGAGTTTAGGTTGCGGGAACAAACGACGAAATGCTTATGGCACCCCATCATCTCCCCTATTGAGTGCTCCACCGCAGAAACTGCTTGACCGAGATGGTTTCTGCGATGAAGCAACAGGTCTTTGCGATTCAAAGTAGTTACCTGGAGGGAGTAATCATTAGTATGAGAGACCATAATCTTGTATATATATATCAGGTGCAACAATTGAGCTCTTTGTGCTTTTTGGACCATAACTGCATTACACAAATGAAACCTTTTCTTGAACATATGCTTAGTTTATATTCTCAAGCCTTTACAATCCATATTACACATAGTTGTGTAGAATCATTTAATTAATATGTTTGCAATACATGCTCATCAATTTGCTGTAAGAAGTAAGAACTAGTAAGTTGCTTTAGTCGTACTTGTAGCATCTTAGAAAAACCTTTGGGGAGTAATAGTGGTTACTCTGCCACCAGAGGTTCAACTTATATAAGAATATTTGACAATATACTTTTGGGTTTAATTTCTGAACTAATTTTTCCAGGAGTACTTAAACTACTCCCTATAAAATATTATGCATCTTAATTCACAGTTATAGATTTTTCACTTCCACATGTCAATCTGGCAACTGGAGTTGGAGGTTGAAGTCGCATATTCCTGACCAGTTTCCAAGTTTTTGGATTCATCATTTTCTAGCAAATTAGCTATTTGTTCATCCACATTGCAATAACTACTAGTTTCCTTGGAAGCATCTTGAATATCCCGACTTAGTTGAGAAGCTACAAATTTGTCTAATATTAGCCAATCTTGAACATCATTGCAACCAGAAATGAGTTGCATATTTTGTTGGCAATGTTGTTGTTGTGCTTGTATGTGTTGTTTCTTGTATGAGTGAATTATGTGATGATGAGCACTGGAAAGGAACTTTGGGGCTTTCTAGTTGTGGAAGTTGGAGGAAATTAGCATCATTGAGTATGTTAATGTATTGTAATTGATCCAACTCCTTTTTGCAAGGGTAGTTCTGTTGGTATGATGCATAATAAGGGTGAGAAACTCTGTTTGGGGATTCAAGCTCTTGCGTCAATGATACCTGATCATCATACCAACAGGGGGAATCTTCCATTTTCCTCATTGTTGTAACTATTCGTCTCTTGAACGCTTTACACACAGCCCATCCTTCTTCCTGAAATATTTGCAGTTCACTTAATATTATAAAAGGATTCTACTATGAACTTCTACATTTAAACTTGAGACCCTCAAATTAACATGAAAATACAATTTTGTCCTTTTAACCATCTATAAAACCATCAAATTTTTTAACTTCTCATTTGAAATAACAATTTTCAGAATTTTCAAACAATTCAAATTCGTTCAAAATAGGAAAATTTCGGAACTTTTTATATTTACAAATTTTTGAAACTTTTCAGATTTAGAAACTTCTTATTTCGAAAATTTCTAGATTTATAAACTTTGAAAACTTTTCAAATTTATAAACTTTCTAAAATTTGAAATTTTTAAAAATTTTTAAATTTTTAAACTTATTATAAATAGTTAAAATGGTAAAATTGTTTTTTTACATGTCTTGGAGGGATGACAGGTTTATATGTTGGGGTGCAACGTAGAATCCTCAAATTATAATTAGCACTAGTTCATAGATCTAGTTTAAATGCAAGCTGGGCCGGTTCAATAAATTTGGAGACTTTTAATTGTAAAAAAAAAAACTAATTATCGCGGTATAAATTAGATTTGAACCATTGGCAAAAGGCTTAAAATCTTACTCTTAATTAATATTATCATACTCTATTTAGTTAGAGGTCTTTGTCTCTTTATTTAGTAATTTCTTTTTTAGTTAGTCTTGTTTTAGTAGTTTGTTCGTTGGGTCGACTATAAAAGTAAGATCCCTCTATTTATTTTTTATTTTTTGTGATTTTATTTTCACTTTGACTAATAAATATAGGCAAAATATATTTTGCGGTTTTTTAAGTTACACGAAAATAACATATTAGTTATATATATATTTTTTTAATAAGTTAATCATTTTTCTTTCTTTTGGTTTCAAATTTATCTTTTATGTTTAGAAATGTTTATCTTAATTTCAAACAAACAAAATTGAAATTCAATTTTTTTTTTCTTTTTAATAAACTCATGTAATTTTTAAAAGATTTTGATTGTAATAATTTTAAAGACATAAACCTTCAATCAACACTTAAAAAAACAATTAAGCAAAATAATTAACCATCAATCCATATGATCTTTTCGTGTAATTTAAATGATTAAATAATGTATTTTGCCATATATATATATATATTCAATTTTCTCTCTCTATTTTCATTTATAATATATATTCAATATTATGTAGTTAACTATTAAGTCTTTAAATCCTATCTTAACTAGAAAATATCGATATTATTAGGTAGACTATTATATTCTGTATTTGAATTCGATATTTCACAGTTGTATTTGAATTTTTTGTAAAAATTATATTATCTCTTCAACGTCTATAGACATCTATAGACAGAAAAAAAACTATATTACCTGAATAGTTCCATTTTGATTAATTTCTAAGCGTTACTCATGCATGATCCAATCAGATTTTTTGCCATTTGGGGCTCTTCCTTGGTAGAAGACTAGAGTTTTTCTCATTCCAATAAGACAATGCTTTAAGTAAATTGCCTTGTCTCTTCCTGTTGCTTTACAGAATCCTGCTTTTGTAGCTCTATTTGTACGACTGCTAGTTGGATACTTCTTATCTTTATGACTGAAGAAATACCATTCACTTTGTTCATCACTTCCTATTTTGCATAATTCGGCATGCATGTAAACACAAAATAAGTAACAAATATATGCGATTAATTATATAGTTTAACTTTGATACACCATAAATTCTGTAACTTTTTATATGGTCAAACAATTGCAACTAATTGTTTAGGTGACTCTTAAAAAATAGTTTAAGTCAAATATTTTTAATTAATGATTTGAAAATTATAATTATAATTGATCGACAATATAACTTTGTTAATTATAAGTACCTTGTAGATCTCATGGTTCAATTTTATAGAGATCAACATCTTTGATAATATCTAGATCAATCCTTTTAGAAGCTATCTTTTTCCTAAGGTAGTGATCAACAAGTTCTTCATCAGTGGGATGGAAACGAAATCCAGGAGGAACGTGTGAGAAATTATTCATATCCACTATAGATAATTCAAATTCAACCTGCGTGCATAGTGCATATAGAGAGACAAACAAAATTAACACAATCACTTTTAATTTCTATAGGACAACAACATTAAATTTGGTAATTTTTTTCTCTTGTACATGATGAAAAATGTGGCTATGGTCCACACTTCAATTATAAGATTCACTTCCACTTCAGAATAAAAGAAGCACAAAAATGATCCAAACTGAACATGATTTGCTTCTAAGATCATTTAACATGCATAACATGATTTGTATTTAGGAGAACTATAAAGGAGAAAACTGAACAATGAAGTTTCTAATTCTAACAAGTCAGAGTAATAGCACAAGAATTAAAGAAATCGAGATAAAATGAGAAATTAGGGATGAAAAAAACTAAGTTCATGCCTACAAAAGGGACTAGACTGGGAATATTTTGATCATCAAATTTAAGTTTTTTATTTCTCCGAAAAGTTGTTAAATATTACCTCTATCTCAAATAAAAAAAATTTGTTGACTAAATCACATAAATTATGAAATTTGGAAGTAATATTAACTTCGTATGAATGTTTTGCGAAATTTAATTTATGAAAGAAAATTAATGTATTTTCTCATCATAGTATTTATGGTTTAGTTAAAAAAATGTACAATATTTATAGGGGCATTTTGATGAAAAAAATAATTATTGTGAGAGCATGTTTAAATATATGTTCAATGGATTTAGTTCTTATATATATCTTAAATAATTTTAAATCATTTAATAAAATGAATGTATTTTGTTGTAGTGTGGTGTGAGGCACTTGACAATGGCTTATAAGTTATAACGTTGATTGTAAAAAGTTATAAAATGAACAGTTAAAAGAATGTTTAAAATTCAGCCATTGGTAAATATATGGATGAGTTCTTTAAATATGATATGATATAATAGGAATAGTTATTCAACCAAAAATAAGTATCTCAACCTTTTTTTCTTTTCTTTTAGAAGTGAACTCCTGAAATATTTTGGGGTGAGAAAAGAAACTCCCATCTTAAATATTTACGGTTCAAAACATCATCAATGGCCACCTTTATTTGTTCATATCTTAACAATTTTTCTTTAAGAAATTTAGCAGGAGAAGCATCTAATTTTTCAAAAATGATATCAGTCACACATAACAATTCGAGATGGATTTTTTTTTTTTTTTTTTTTTTTTTTTTTTTTTTTTTTTTATTTTTATTTTTTTATTTCCATTAAAAATTAGTGTCAGTGTTCTGTTGTAAAAATCTGTAATATTTAACTCAACAATTAAAAGCAAGAAAATCAAAGACAAAGTTGGGAAGAAAATTATTACCTAAACAATAGTTTCCAGGGACACCATAGATGTGTTTCGGTGAGCACCAAAAGTCAGAGGCAAGACAATGAGGAACATGGAAGCTACATAACTTGCACAAGGAGATAGCATACTTTGTCTTCGGTACCATGTGGCTCTTTCTTTTTGAAAAGTGTGCTTGAAGTTGTCTGAGAATATAATAAAATCATTCTTGAAGTTTTCTGAGAATATAATAAAATCATTCTACGTTTCCTTTAAGTTTTGAACACAAAATCATGTTAAGTACACTCAAACCAATCCAGTAAGGTTAGCCTTTAAAAGACCCAGGCTTCAATTTAAAATGATACATTACATACCACAATTAGTGCATTCTAGAATCTAGTTTCCGTTGTGTGGGCCAATAAACTTATTAAACAAAATACACACTAATACATAGGAAAAATTTCTGGAGCCCCAAGTGTTTTATGAGGTAACAAAACTAGTTTAGTATTTCCTTCTCCATGAAGTCCACTTGAGTTGAAACTGGTACCACAAAGGTGGTATTCCCAGCACCCCACGTGCTAGCCTCGGATCAAACACATCAAATTGCACCCGACATAGAGAATCCAAGAGAACCTGAGCAGGCAGAGCTGGCAGGAGCACTGGGAGAGCCTCAGCAGGCACACTATTGGCTATTTTTCGTGCCTTTTGTAAGTGTGCATTGGCAACTGATGCCATTTCATAGACTGCTTCACAAAGACCCTCACGAGAATCCAGCCATCTCTCTCCTTGACCTTCCTGCTTAACTATCAACCCGTGCTTGGATGCTATTGCTCTTGGTATGTAAGAAAAATGCCGGTTGTGACCAGCATGATAAGGCAGCGATTTAAGGAGCAAAAGAATACCACTAGCCTTGCCAATATGTGAGGCTGCATGGTCAGCTGCAGTAGACATGATACCACCAGCTTGAAGTGTCAAGTACAGCATAGTAGATACAGTGTCTTCAGCATATTTCTCCAATTCTTCCATTGTTTCGGGAATGTCTGTAGCCTCTCTTCTTGCATCGTTGATCCGGGCTTCAACAGATCGTTTCAACCATGTCTTACTAATTTTGGTCTCTGCTATCACGTTTGACAGGGCCAGTGCTGTTGGGTGTTCAATCAATTTATTGGCAAACATTTTGTCTATGGCTTCCTGCCACCACACAAGGCGCATAAGGCCAATCCTGGGATCTGAAGCAACATCCATAGCTCTAGCTGTTTCAACATTCAAGGCACGGAGTGTAAATGCAGCCTTCCGTATAGATGGAGGCAGTTCAAGAAGGCAAAGATAGTGATGATAATCATAACTTCGCACTTGTTGGACGCAATGAGAGAGAGCTGTCCTTAAGTTACTAGATGCCGAACCACCACTCATTAAATCCTCAAGCGAGTGCCTACAGATGAAAGTTATATCAATCACAGCCCTATTAAAAATAGAAGTTGCAAATATGTATCATTACACTGTAAATGTAACACACAAACATAACTTTATTTTTGTATTTATCAACTTGAAGACTGGTTTTCGTTCCCACTAAAACTGTAACTTATAAATAAACTAATTGTTCACATACATTCAAATGAAACCTACTTAGAACCTACTCTGAACCTAATGTAGAAAATAATTTCCATTGGTGATAAGTAAACCCTCAAACCCTCTCTGAGCTTAATCAAAAGTCTAATTATAACTTATATCTTTGAGCTTTTTTAATAATTATGTCCAATCCGTCACCCCTTTGTTTTGTATTTCTGTCAGCCAAGAGACACATGGACAAGGTGTTGCACAAGCAGTCAATGCCTATATGGCACCAACACCTTAGATTGATGTCCGATATGTGTCCGTGTCTGACACCGACACATTTGGCTACACTCAATCACTTCATTTTTTACAATTACTATCGGTGTCTACGTGTAAGTGTAGGTGTGTGTCAGTGTTTGTGTATCACAGGTCAGTGCACATTGGCCCTTTGAGAAAAACAGTGCTACAACAACCAACACCTCACTACAACTAATTGGGAATTGAGCTTCTACAATATGCTAAAGGGGGAAAAGAAAACTCGGCAATGTAATTATGTTAATTGTTCATAATCATCCAATTTCTGATCAGGATCTGTGACAAATGCTATGAGCCATAGCGTGACGAGGTCCATGCTACTGAATCAGTTTTACCTGTCTCTGGCAATCAGTTATAAAAGCAATTTCGTCAAAGTGGCAAAAGTTCCAAGTTCGAACCATGTTATATAGAGATGCTACTGCTACATGTAGCACAAGAAGATTCGAAGCAATGAAACCATGCGTTAATATTTATTATCTTTACCACAAAGTTCACGAAACAGGACTAAGAATACAGGTGCTGTGAGAGTTGTGTTATCAATCGCGTCGCATAAGCTTGCGATCACTAAATCGCGGTGCGGAGTTGTGCTTTGCTGCAACTCAAATATCTAGGGGCGGCGATTGCGCCCGTTAATCGCGGTGGAATCCCATTCTCCGCCCGCCACAGGATATAGGAATGAAAATCAGAAAATAAATTCTTTTTTTTAAGAAGGGAAACTTTCTCACTGTTAATGGCGATTTACGACCAACTCCGCCTGCGTTTCCCGGCCAGTTAGTTCGACTCCAATCCAGCGCAGCTGCAACTTTTTTATGGAGCTGCTGGATTTGTTGTAGGATTTTAATTTTGTTTTTTGAACCAAAGATTTTAATTAATTGTAAAAAAATGTATATGTTTGGGCTTCTTCTCAACGAAAGTGGATTGGACTTAGTATCCCATCCATTTGCTTTATTTATTTAAAATATGTTGACAAAAAATAAAATTAATTGTTGATATTATAGAATAAAATAATATAATTTTTAATACTGTTTCATGTCAAATTAAATATTATATAGTCTTTCTTAGATAATTTCTTAGTTACTTTGATATAAAGTAGATATAGTATTAACTTATTTTATGTAAATATGAATATATTTGATTTCTGAATTTAAAGAAAGAAGGGAGTTATAGTGTGGATTGCGAAACAGGTAGTAGAACATTCGAGAAGGCATCTCCAGGCCCTAGTAGAACTCTCTAGTTAACGAACAAATTCTCTATAACTCACTCTTTCTCTCTCTCTCCTCTTTTCAATTCCATAACAAGTAAACCCCTTTTTTTCATTTCTTCCACACAACTCTCGTAAAAGCCAAAACCCTTCTTCATCTTCAAACTCCGATCTTATTATGGCCGACGAAGCCAAAGCCAAAGGCAACGCTGCATTCTCTTCTGGCGACTTTTCATCCGCCATCCGTCACTTCTCAGAAGCCATCGATCTTTCCCCTAACAACCACGTCCTCTATTCAAACCGATCCGCAGCTTACGCTTCTCTCCAAAACTACACCGAAGCTTTATCCGACGCCAAAAAAACCGTCGAACTCAAACCCGATTGGTCTAAAGGCTACAGCCGTCTCGGAGCCGCTCATCTCGGTCTCTCTCAATTTGACGACGCCGTTTCGTCTTACAAAAAAGGTCTCGAAATTGATCCTAATAATGAACCACTCAAATCAGGTTTAGCCGATGCTCAAAAAGCGGCTGCGGCCGCGGCTTCTAGGTCACGTTCTGCGCCGTCGGCTAATCCATTTGGTGATGCTTTTTCCGGGCCTGAGATGTGGGCTAAACTCACTGCTGATCCTGCAACTAGGGTTTACCTTCAACAACCTGATTTCGTGAAGATGATGCAAGATATTCAAAAGGATCCAAATAATCTCAATTTGTATTTGAAGGATCAAAGAGTTATGCAAGCTTTTGGGGTTTTGCTTAATGTTAAGATTCGAAGCCCTGGTGATGAATTTGATATCCCTGAGACTAATTCGCCTTCGTCGGCTTCTTCTTCTGAGAGGAAGAGGGCCGCTGAAGCTGAGCCTGTTAAGCAACCTGAGCCTGAGCCGGAGCCGATGGAAGTGGCTGATGAGGAAAAAGAAGCAAAGCAGAGAAAGGTTGAGGCACAGAAGGAAAAGGAGGCTGGTAATGCAGCGTATAAGAAGAAGGATTTTGATACTGCGATTCATCATTACTCAAAAGCTTTGGAATTGGATGATGAAGACATTTCCTTTCTCACTAACCGTGCTGCTGTGTACTTGGAAATGGGAAAGGTATGCATATTTATTGCATTTAATATGTATATGTAATGTATGTATTAAATTTCTGTTTTTTTCTTTCTATTGTTGGTTAACTATGCATTGTTCTAGCTCAATTTAGTATAGATTCATGCCGGAGGTATTTGACTATAATTTGACTGCTTACTTGATTAGTGGTATTTGTGTAGTTAATTACTGTATATAGCAAATTGTTATTTCTCTATGAAGAGGGCGGTAATTTTTAATTTGGCCCCTAGCTGAAAAAATGTTCAATTTAGCATGTTTAATTTGACTCTTAGGTGAAAAATTGTTCAAATTAGCTTGTTTTATTCTACATTTGTCATTTTTAACTATTGTTATTACAACCCCATGATAATTGTATACTGGACCAGATTGAAAAGGCTGTGAATTGGGTATGAAAATACACTTGTTTTTTGTTTTTTATGTCAGTCAAAATTTTTAACTTGGTCCTGACACTTAGAAGCAGTGATAACTTCAACTGCACGTGTAGAGTTTTAAATTGAAAAGTGATAACTTTTATTTTGTACAGAAAAGTGAGTTGTATGCATTGAAACCAAAATAGATCTTTTTTTTTTTTAAATTAAGGAAGCTTTAAATGTTTCTAAAAATGAGTAAGTGTGATTGAAAGGTTCTAAAGACCATTTCTAAAAATGTTCTTTCACTTTTTTTAAGATCTTAAGTATATACCATAATACAGCCTTAGCCCTCCCCTACAAAACACAACTTCAAAACATACTCATAAGGCTCCAACCTTAGTACGGGAGGTTGGTTTTTGGTTTTTAAACTTGAACAGTATGTCTTTAATATTCAGTAAATGTGGAATCGTTACATACAAGAATTAAACAACTCTTTATCAACTCCCATAATATTTCAATATACTGGACTTTGGAGGTCTTATATGGTTATACCTATATATGCAAACTACTATAATGTTCCCAACAGTATATTTATTGACTCATAAGTATTAGCAACTTATGATATTTTTTAGTCGTAAGGATTTTAATAAGGCAGTATTTGGTCAACTTCATGCTTAGTATGCCATTAACATTATAACAGTTTTGTTTCTGAAGCTTGTTTCAGTGTTTGATGGTTAAGGAATTTGGTCAAGTTTGCTTATGGTTTAGGTGTTAGTATAAGATTAGGAGAGCAAATTCTAAGGGAGCAAAATTTCAGTGTTTTTTTAAAAAGAGTAAAGGGACTCTTCCCTGTGATTTGCTTTCTGACAAATATTCCTTGAATCCTTTCAGTATGAGGATTGTGTAAAAGATTGTGATAAGGCTGTTGAAAGAGGACGAGAACTACGATCAGACTACAAGATGGTAGCAAGAGCTTTGACAAGGAAGGGTACTGCCTTGGGCAAAATGGCAAAATGCTCTAAAGATTATGAACCTGTCATTGAGACGTATCAAAAAGCACTTACAGAGCACCGCAACCCAGACACCTTGAAGAAACTTAATGAAGCTGAGAAGGCTAAGAAAGAACTAGAACAACAAGAATACTTTGATCCAAATTTGGCTGATGAGGAAAGAGAAAAAGGTAATTTATCTTAGTCTGATTTTCATTTCCCCCAAGCATTCTTCTCTCAACCTCTATTTCTGAATATCAGTGTGGCTCTATCTTATTTGTTGACTTAGTTTTGATGAAAACCTTGATTCAGGGAATGAATTTTTTAAGCAGCAGAAGTATCCTGAAGCTATTAAGCATTACACTGAGTCCCTAAGAAGAAACCCGAAAGAGCCTAAGGTAATAATACTCTTTGATACAAATGGTGATCCTTATGCTTATGTTAATTTGGATCCTAATGTGTTTGAATACTCTATTTCTTTCAGACTTATAGCAACAGAGCTGCATGTTACACGAAACTGGGGGCAATGCCTGAAGGTTTAAAGGATGCAGAGAAGTGCATTGAGCTTGATCCAACTTTCACCAAGGGTTATACCCGAAAAGGTGCTGTTCAGTTTTTCATGAAAGAATATGAAAAGGCTTTGGAAACATATAAGGAGGGGTTGAAACATGACCCCAACAACCAGGAGTTGCTTGATGGCATTGGAAGGTATGAATGATATTGGTCAAAATCTCTGCAATGTGTTCAATATTTCAAGTTTCCTTATTGACTGCAAAAATGTGTTTAATCATGTCAAATGTCCATTTCAGGTGTGTTCAACAAATTAATAAGGCCAGCCGTGGAGATTTAAGTCCCGAAGAGTTGAAGGAGAGACAGGTATGTCATACAGCTTACATGAATTCTTTGGTGTGAAAATATTTGCAAACAGAAATTATTAATTTATTTATATAAGCCAAAGCTATGTCAGCTTACATGTACTCAAATATTGTTTTCTTGCAGGCCAAAGCTATGTCAGATCCAGAGATACAGAACATCCTTCAAGACCCTGTTATGAGACAGGTTTGCTTTTTTCTTGTCTGCATAATGGTGTGTGATGTGTTGGCACAATAATAACATGTGTGCTTATAAGAGTTTGGTTTGTATGCAGGTATTGGTTGATTTCCAGGAAAATCCTAAGTCTGCACAGGAACATACCAAGAACCCAATGGTGATGGAGAAAATCCAAAAGCTGATCAGTGCCGGAATTGTCCAGATGAAGTAAATTTAATGGAAGGCGTCAGCTCTAGCAAAGATGCAATTGTCAATTACTCCTTGTGTGATTTTGATTTGATATTCGAATAGATTGGATTGGAAGTAAAATAGTCGGGAAATTTTGACTTGTTATGCTATTGTTATTGTGAATTTTTATGATATTGATAACTAAGTGCAATTCATTTTTGCATATAATTGTTTCTGGGCAAGCCTTTGTCTTTGCTTTTTATCAGTCTAAATTAAATCTAAAAAATCGGTTTTTTATTGGGATGGAGAGGGACTTGAGAGACACGCGATTTATGGTGGCTAGTAATTTTCAGCTCAATATTGTTTTAAAATTTTAAAAGAAACCCATATTGCACAATGTGGTTTCGGGCTAATAATGGTTTGCAGGAAAGTGGTTCATTAACTGTAAATTATGTGCTACGTGGAGGTCTGTTTTCGAAAAGGAAATGGGGACATTGTTTTGTTTTTATTTCGTGTTTTACACAATTTAAAACCCTTTTATCGTCAATTTGGACTTGCTTACTGCGTATTATGAGGATAGTTGAATCTAAGTTGTATCTAGAGAAATATCAACCTCGTTGCTCTTATTAAGGTTTCTTGAGCTACAACTAGAAAAATATGTATGTCCAAGTGAGGTTGGGTTAAAAAAAAAAACGTGATTGGAATCATTATTTTACAGTGAAAGTTCACATCTAACTAAAAGCTACAACATGTAGCTTCACTTTGCCTGCCGTATTACTAAACACGAGCGAAGCAAATTTATGTTGCCTCAACATTGGGTTGTGAAATCTGCATTAGACTCTGGATGTTGGCCCTACACCCTTTTGATGCTTGTCCTTCACGGATGGTCTAGGGCATGTGAATATTTGCAAATGAAGCTATGATGTTTATGTTAAGTGATTTTTACCGGATAATTGTGGTGATAGTGTTGTTAAACCAGGATACACATAATCAGACCGATAAACAATTCAAGTCACAAGTGAATCAATTAACTAGTTGGCTTTGGATATTCGTCTAGCCTAGAATAATATGTGACTATCTTACGAAGCAAATGTTCAATTAAAATATTTATCCGAAGACAATGAAATTGTTAACTAGACATGTCAAATTCCTTTGAAAACTTAACGAATAATGATCTGGGCAGTTTTTCAGATCAAAATTTGCAACTCATACATTTTTTCTATAACCATGATATAAATAGTTTTGAGCGTTGTTTATCGATCACTATTACACACCAAGTGTTCTCCCTATTACTATTATTATTTCTGAAATATCTCACCATTGATTAATTGAATCATGATACAAAAAGGGGTTTGTATCGGGTATTGAAGCCCGTAAATCATAATAAAAACCTAATAACCAACAATAATTACAAGCAAAATTAGTTAATTATTATAAATCTTTTATCGAATATCTCCCTAAAATCGGAGAGTGTATGCTAATCATGGTAATAGTAGAGTGTATGCCTCTGATCTACCAGAACCCTGATTAATAGCCAACAATAGCACTTGAATCATTCAAGGCATCGGCTGCAATCCAAAAGTATGTTACCAAATTTTGTTGTTTTTATCCTCCTGATACCCTCATAATCATAATAGCAGTTAACAATATCATTCCAACTTCCTTAACAGTTGGCACTATCAAAAGTTCTATTATGCATACCACTGACCATCAACATGCTCAACAGTTAACCACATGTTGACAATATCATTCCTCTTTTATGTTTATTTAAATTATCTTTAATTCTAATATATAAAACCACATGTTATCATGGTAAGAAAACACGCATTAAGCTTAGCAAATGAATAAAAATAATTTACACAAGAATGAAATTTTTTGGGTATGTTACATTAATTGCTATGTTTATCTCTCCTGACTACAAAAAATAGATGAACAAAATAAATAGAATTAGTCTTACAAAACTGTAAAATAATTACAAATGGAAAATAATGAAGCCATCTTCTATAGTTTATTTTTAAAGTGTAGACTCATTTACAATTAAATGTCTACCTAATACTGATTTCAGATAAACTCTTGATAAAACTCAACGTCCCAAAATTTTAAGGTATTGATTTTTATATTGTTGTCATTGTACAGATGATACAGCTTCAATGGCGCTGCCTAGAGGCCATGCAGCTTCAACAAGAGAATCATGATATTTAACTTGCTTCACTAATGTAATCGGCTGCAATGGATCCAGGCCTGCCATCAAAAGAAAATAAATAAGTGCATGAAAATAATACCATAAATATTGCGGAAAGCATCGCTATCATGCACAACTGTTCCAAAACCAGCGCAAAACTTACCAAATCCAACAACAAGCAATGTATACTGGTATACAAGATCCAGGCATAAATATGGAAGGTTCCCCTCCTCAACATGTGGATAAATAGATTTAGCATCTTCGAGTTTTGTTTGACAAGCTCGCTTTGCTGTGTCCTCAAAATCAACAGGACGAACTTTCACAACGGGTGATTTTGGATCAGCAAAACCCGCCTAAGAATAAATAGTATGATTAGCATGGAAATGCTATTATTGCATTAAAGGAATTGATATTGGGATGTGGTCTGAGACTGAAGACAGTAATGGAATACCTCAGCAGCCCGGTCAAAGAAAAATGAGGCAACAAAAAGGTTCTTCTGTCCATCGCCGCCGCCGCCATTCCATATCCCACCAAAAGTGCACTTCATATGTGTACATGTTGACTCATTAACTTTGAGAGCCTTAAGAGTTATGCTTTTGCATTCATTCAAGCTTGAGCCAGAGGGGGAGGACGAGGCCTTAAATGACTTTCCTCCATAATTGTAAGATCCTAGAAGAAAATATATGTATATTTAAGAAAAAATTCATTTGTTCTCGGCTCAACTTAGAACCAGACATGCAGAAAGCCAAATCTATATTTACCATCATAGCCAGCTAAGATGCAAGGGTTTCCAGAATCATCAGAAACCTTTAAAATCTCTGCACGAGCTGCTAGTAAACCATAGCGTAAGTAACTGAAAGCAAAATGTCAAAAATTAGTGGCCATGGAAGATGGAATTCTATTACAGAACAACTGTCTCTCTGAAAATCGGGGTAAACAATACAAAACTAACTTGATCCCAGATCCTGAAAAACATAATATCTCAAATTGCCATGTCAAGAGCAAGAAGAAAAACCTGTGAACATAGAGGTAATATTTTCTTCCCCTTAGGAACATCTCTTTGACATAGGGGTCTTCTCCATCCAGAGCTTTTGGAGCCTTGGCAGCACTATCCTCTGAGATGGCGTATGCCATTTGAACAGATCCACCTCCAAGATCAACTACCCCAACAGTATCTGAATAATCTTTTCCCAACTTTCCCAGTAGATAGTTAATAGTCACCTAAAATAAAATAAAAGGAAACGGTAAGACAAACTAAATGCTCTAAAATTGTGTCCTTGCTGTGTATAACTTTAGTTGCTAGGAAGTGGTATATGGAACATGTGTAGTTCCTATAATAAGACATTTGTCTATTGATAGTAGTTCATATATGCTCTGCCAATGGTTTCCCCTTCTACAACAGAGCCCCAACTCTATTCACTAATGTATTCTTCAAATTACTTATGTACCAAAAATCTAAAAAAAAATTATCTAAAAACAATGTCACTCCCACATACCACAGTTGGAGATCCTCACATCTGTTACCAAGATCTTTTCAGTCCATTATTACACTTCCGCGAAATCAGGCTAACAAATTCGCAGGTACCCCCAAACAAGCTAATTGGAATTAGAAGGTCCAATTTCAATTCCATATACTAAATGGCTCAAAAGATAATTTTCAAATAGGTATTCTTAGATCTTGCAGCAGCATATTAAAATTTAAAACATGCTGCAGGAACCATTCTCCATGAAAGATTAAATTAACAATTTAAAATATAGTTGAGATAAGTCCAAACAAGGTAATTGTACACTCTTAATATCCACTAATTTGAAAAGTACACGCAAAATTCCAGGCAGCAATTGTTTTAATAAAGAATTAGAGCCTAAGTTTCACATCCTAATTAACAACTAAAGCGGAAAATTGAAAACTAATAAGGCAGCTATTGTAGCATGTAAAGCATTGGATTAAGTTACAAAGAGCATGGAGAAAGAAAAATCCACTGACAAACAAGTATATGGTCAATAATCCAACATAGTCAAACTTTCTTACTTAGAGCCATATTTTTCTTGAGTGGAGAGCATTGCATCTGCAGATTAAGACTGTTCCTTTTGGGCGACAGGATTTATCAAAGGTGCATGGAAGACAAAGCCTTGCCACTAGGGGGGAAGGGCAAGTATAATAGTAGTTCTAGCTAACCAGTCTCAATGACATACACTATCATTCCTTAATTGATAAGATTTCATGTAACAAGAGAGAAGTTTCATGTAACAAGAGAGAAGACATTCTGCCAATTCTTTCTATCAAAACCATTTGAAAGCTATCCGATTGATGTCACTAAAAGATTGTCAATTCTTTTCTAGTCTAATTTCTAAATGCATTCAAAAGTTAAAGCCAATCGGTAATAAGTTCATGCAACATACCCATTGAAAAGCACCTTCTTGGGTTCCATCTAGCACAGCAACCGCATCAGGCTCAGATTTTAGAGTACTTCTTTGCTTAAGCAAATCTCGGACCTTATATTAGCAAATCATGAAAACAGCATTAGAATGCTGAGAATACAGCTGCTATTTGCTAAAAGCATTCAACATGAGACATGACGAGATGCACAAAGCAAAATTTACCGCTTGCAAAATCCTATCAGAAGCATCCCCTTCCAAAGCCCTCAATCCCGCAGTTGCCTGCATTAGCATTATTAGGATATATATAATTCGATATCCAAATGAACAAATGTACAAATAAGTACATAAAAATTACACACACCCCAACTCTAACAGGTGTCATTGCGCGAAACTCCATAGGAACAACACTTTCAGCTTTGTCCAAAAGAGAAACAAGAGATTCCGCTGCCTGTTGTGGGTCCTGTGCATAAGCACTCAAACCAGGTTTTATCTGTAACACCATAAAAAATGTTAACACTCCGAATAGAACTATGATTTGCGCTCTAAGAAAAACAAAATTTGTGTTCATGAAAACAAAGTTATGTAGCACACATCTGAACGTGTTTGGTGTCTAATATATAGAGTTATATTCAATCACTTCTAATTTCTCAAATTATTACTAATGGCGATGTGTCAGTGTTACATACAAGTGGTTTAATTGATTAACGATGAATAAATTATTAATCAAACAATGTAATGTTTCATTAAAAGTATGTTTGTATGTACGTTTCGACACAACACATAAACATTGCAACGCATCGAATTAGAGATCAAATTAAAGTCACATTTTACAGTAGTCACATTTGGATTAAGTTTATATTATTTAGATCATCTCTATAATTTTTTATATAAATTTAAAATCATTTGATATACACAATTGAGTTACATCATAATTAAAGTCTTCCCGTGCAAAATCTAATTATGCATGCAAAAAGCACATTAACGGTTTAAACTAACCTGCAAGAAAACCTCGAGATCTTTGCCAATATGAACAAGATCAAAGTTCCGATCGAAACGAAAGACGTGGACGCGGCTGCCGGAGCTACCAGCGTCAAAGATGACGGCGAACGAATCGGCCGGTTTACGATCGGGAGAAAATTTACGGTGCGTGAGAGCGTAAACCTCAACGGACTCGTTGGAAGAGACAGAAGGCATGAAGTAAAGAACGAGCGTGACGAGGAGGAGAGGGAGTGCAACCATCAGGAAAGCACCGCGAAACTGATAGATCTTATCGGGAAACGACTCCGGCGCCGGCGAAGACGGCTGGCGGCCGGGTCGCTTCAACATTGCGGTGGATTCGAGTTCCAGATCGGCGGTGGTTTAGAATTCGAGGTGTTAGGAAGGGGAAGGAAGCTTTAACTGCTGCTTTTAGACAGTTGAATCGAATGCGATGTGAATTGAAAAACGACGCCGTTTGATAGAATGAGAAATGATTGCAGTGAGCGACACTGTGAGGGAAGGAGTTTCACTTGATGGAGTTACACTGATGGTAACCAAAGTTGAGTGTAGCAGTTTTGGTCTTTCTTAATTTTTCCTCATTCATTCATGGCTAAATTATATTTTTTATTTAGATTTCACTTTGTTGCAATCCTTAAGTTTTTATTAGGCACTTTGATATCTATTTTGGTCTTTTTTAATATCTATTATAATTTAAAAGACTAAAAGTATTAAAGTTTTGTCATTTAAGAGATTAAAATCTTGAATGTTTAATTAGATACAAAAACTACTTGATCCAAACTAAACTACTTTTAGAAAACTACCGATTTAAATAAAATAAATAAAATTTAAAAATAAGTTAAGAGATTAAGAATATAATTTAATTTTTATTTAATATTTTGGTCTATATATTTTATTAAATAATAAATAAAAGTCTCTCTACTTGTGAGGGTCTATAATTCTAAAAGTGTGTGAGAAATTTTAATTTGAGTATTAGATATATACTCCTATGCATAGAAACACCTATTTGAATAAATTATAAATGATGAAAATTATATTTAAGTCAACTGTTTAATATTACATTTTTTTTTAGTGTTAAATAGATGTTCCATATGTTTATAAAACTATAACAAAAAATGAAAACTTTTAAAAGTATAACAAATTGACCGTAAATCTACTATAGAAATGATAATTGAGCTCAAACCCATTAGATATCCGAAAGAATACTTACCGTTCACAAATGATCAATAAATCGATGAATTTTAATATCTAAAAATAGTTGTTAAACAGATAAACTCTGATGAGAGTTATTCCTAAAGTACCTTTGATATTTAACATGTTAGTAAATTGTGTTGCTATATTGAATACAAAAAAGAAATGGTGTTACTATAACCATAAAAAGTCTAAATAGTTTAAATTTGTTTCGTTGCTATCAAACTTTCTAGTAAAATATTAAGAAGATGTTAATATATATATATATATATATATATATATTTTAATTTTTACCCTAACAAAAAAATAAAAATAAAAATAAAATATTTTTTATTTTTAGTTCTTATTTTCAAGTCAACTCATATATTGTTTTTAAAAAATTAAATATTTTTTGCAATTATATTTAAAATATTATAAATACAAAAGTTTAGAGTTTATTTATAATTGGTTGAATTAAATATGACATTTAAGCTTTTATGAGAGGGATTTTTATAGTATTCTAAATATATTTCGTAAAAGAATGTGAGTCCTTAATTGCAAATGTGTGTGCAACACTCTCTCTATTTATATGTCCTCTTAATTCTCTTACTTTCCTCTGTATTAATAACCTTAAAGGTATTCGATCTATATCTCTTATAGGAGAGTCTGGGTAAGCATGACAACGAGATGATCTTCTTTACAGCGGTACTTGATTAATAAGAGAAAATCTAAATTTGTTTTCGTTTCATAATGAATGTGAAATTTAAGCTTTCATCTTCGACTGTAATAGGGTTCGATTTTTCCCGCCCACACCTACACTAATTTATATATATAAAATTATATATTTAAAAATTATATGTATTATAACTAATATAATAAAATATTTATTATTATTATATAATAATATATATATATATATATATATTTTATAGAGATAAGATTATAATTTTTAATATTTTAAAATATTCAATATACATATATATAAAGTTTTAAAATTATAATAATATTACTTACGTAGTGGATTCAGATGTGAATGTTGTTGAGACAAAATCTTAAATTAATGTTTTAATGATAAACATATGGTAATTAAGATTATAATTATGATTATGTGCATGTTGGTATTTTATATGTTTGCTTGAGTATGTTAATCAAGATAGGTACCAAGAAAATCAAAACAGATAATGATAATAAAAGATAAACAAAACCAAGTCAAAAAAACCAATAACGTTTTTTAGAAAAACGAAGAACGTTATCCACAAGTTCCAGAATTTCAATGAGTAATCAAATCAAGTTCAGAACTTGTTGAGTCGTTTTAGTATGACTCTCCAACATATGCAAGGATAGATTTCATTATGAAGATCACTCCAAGAGGCAAGACAAAGACTATACTTCATTTGTCATTAAAACAAAATCATTCTCCAAAGCTGAAGCAAGCAAAAAACAAAAAATAGTGTCAAGTTTGGACAAAACGATTGTGCAATCTTTAATAGCCTATACATGTGTTGCAAAGCATGAATAACACTTCACACATATATCAAGTTAAAGTCAAAACTCAGTTACCACAAAAGCAAGAACGAAGAACGTTCTTGATTTTCAAAAAAACAAGGTCGCTCAAATCCAAGAACATTATTGTTTTATGATTGATCTTATCCACTTACTGCCATATAACAGCTGGACAACTCCCAACAGTCACATGAGTTGTCATAAGCTCTCTTGAAACCTATAAAAGGAACATCAAGATGAAGTAAAGATCACAACTCAAGAAAGCAAGCAATATTTTATTTTGCAATCATATTCGAAATTCCTTTAGATTGTTAAAACATATTTCACTCACTTCTCAATTGGCTTGAAGTTTTAATCACTACTGAATTTCAAGATTAAACAAGAATTGAGCATAATTGGATTTTGTTATACTTTTTAAATAATCACTTTGTACACTCAAGACTATTGTGTTAAAATAGCTTCATAAGTTTTTGTAAAAATCTATTATGTGTGTAAAAAGATAGTGTGTATATCCTTTTTAAAGATTGAGAGCTAGATTTATGGAAATCCTTTCTAAGTTGAAAGGTAGTAAGTTGTAACAAGACCAAGATTGATCTGCAAAAGTTGTGTGAAGTTTTTGAGCATTATCGGATTTTGTTATACTTTTTAAATAATCACTTTGTACACTCAAGACTATTATGTTAAAATAGTTTGAGAAGTTTTTGTAAAAATCTTTTATGTGTGTAAAAAGATAGTGTGTAAATTCTTTCTAAAGATTGAGAGGTAGATTTATGGAAATCCTTTCTAAGTTGAAAGGTAGTAAGTTGTAACAAGATTAAGATTGATTTGCAAAAGTTGTGTGAAAACCAAGAACATTCTTGCTTTGAACACTTATTGGAAAATCTCACATTTGTGAGGACTAGACGTAATTCATATTGGGTGTACCATGATATATTTGTGTGTTATATATCTTCCCTTATCTATTTACTTTTTTAGTCTTTCAATTATTGAGTTAAATAGATAAGTTGAAACAGTTATTTTCAACTAACCAATAACACTATCTGTTTTCTGGTTCCAAAATCAATAACGTTTTACAATTTCTGTTTTTACAACCACAATCAATCTTGAGTTAATTTTTTCAGGAAATTTTAAATAGGTAAATTTACAATTCAAATCCCCCTTCTTGTGAATTGTTACTTCAGATGCGGGGTGAATATCACTACCCCAAACCCTTTTCCACCCTCAAATTTTAATTTCAGGAAAAATCCGCACTAGCATCCAATTAAAGCAAGTTTTCCCAGTTCAAATTAAGCGGATAGGTACTCCCGTTTGCGAGTTATTTTGTCATCCCTAAGTTCGAGAGAACGCGAGAGAAACAATGAGTCAAAATGGTTAATGATCACAATAGACTTTGACACTGCATTTTCATCCAAAATCTTAAGGCGAAGAATATATGGACCATATCTCTCTCTCTCATACAAAGTCGTCTTAAATAATTTGGGGGCTTTGTTCTAATATTAAAAATTGGATGCATAATATAGAGAAACAATTAAATAATTATGCAGAAAAATGCAACTTCAAATGCAGAGAACTCTTAGTCCGTTCAAAATTTAGGTAGGGCATAATTTTTTTTTATTTGAAATAGGATTTTTCCCGCTTAATGGATAACTATTTGTTACCAATGGAAAATTAATGGATAACTATTTGTTACCAATGGGAAAGTTTTTTTCATCTTAAATTCCAAATTTAGGTGATTCAGTTTGCACTAATCGAAACCATAAATTTTTTACACAATAGAATTATATATAATTAATAGAATATATTTTTATATTTTAGTTTAGTTTATGATCTAAACGAGTCGCACATACACCCTAGTACATGTTAATTTGTAAACGTCGACAATATATAACTAATATTTTGGGACCTCAAAATTTTGGGGCTCTTATATATTCAATATCTATCTCATTCATTGTCTTAATATTTTGGTATGTCTCTTATATATTCAATATCTATCTCATTCATTGTCGATGTGGGAGTTAACTGATGTCGTTATTACCAATGAGATATGCCTCTTAACAGTCTTCCTAACTATAGCACTATAAAAACTTTCGATATGAAAATTCAACACTATAATCCATTATCGCTCCCCTATCAAACCGAACCATGACTTTGAAATCACTTGTTGGGGAGTTCGAAGGTGTGGGAGCAACAATGAACCATATGAGTCATAACCACAAAAGACTTTAACACTACATATTCACCAAAAACTTTAATGAAATGGATATATGGATCATCGCTCTTATATATATATAACATTTAATTTATTCATAATCGACGTGAAACATAACAATTCTCACTTAAATCTTAAATCTATTGGATGCATTATTCTAGTAGGTGATCCAATTTGTGATTCCAATAATAGTCACGGTGTAATAATTAAATTATCATCTCATTTGGAAACATCATATACAAAATAAAATTTAATTTATATAAATAGTTAATATAAAAAAAATATTATCAATTATAAATGGTCTTAAAGTTATGCATGTAATTTGTTGTAATTTATTAATAATACAAAATATTTTATATAAATAGTATATATAAATCAAACTCGAGATGTATTTGACTCAAAGTTTAAGTCAAATACATGTTTCTTATACTTATAAATCTAAGGAGTACTTTTCTTCTCATTTCATTATAAAGTGATTTTAATATTTTATAATTTAAAGATTACTTTTTAGAGATTTGAATAAAAATGATAAGGTGTTTTTTTGTTTATTTGTCGTGATAAAAACTACGTTTTAACAAAATGATTTTTTAGAAACTATTAAAAACAATTTAGAATTTAAGCAAATTTTAGAAAAAAAGTTCTATGATACAATAAAAACATAATGTGTATTAGTATCATAGATTTTTTTATCAATCATCTTTTTTTTTAATTTGTTCATATATATATATTGCTATAATATCTATTAATTAATTAAATCAAGAATTTTGGTACATAGATGACATGTAATAAAATTATTAGTGATTTAATTTTGATAGTATCAAAAATATATTAATTTTTTAATGTGTTGTAGAAGTCTCCATTTTAGATTATTTTCATATTTGTAAAAAGTTGCAACAAACGGGTGTAAATTGTCGGAAGTGATTATGTTATGAAATTTTTTTATAAGAAATACACCTATTATATGTATTTGTCGTAGATCGGTCAAAAAGGACTATTCGACCCATTTAAACCGACTCTGACGGATTGCAAGCCTCTTCATATCAGGTTAAAAAACCTTGTTTTCATATGAACTGATAAAATACTATCTAAATTTGGCCGTAGACGAGATGCGGATAGAGCAGGTAACCCCGCACATTTTTTTTATGATATTATATTTTTAATTTCTTTTGCAACTCTTTTAATTTGAATTTTTTTTTTCATGTTCATTTAAAAAAATTATAGTATAATCTTTATACATTAAGAATATGTTTGATAAATATGATATTATGACATATGATAAGCAAATGATATGATATATATTGTAATAAAATGATAAATTTGTCTTCGTAATCTATTTAATTTTTTTTTTTTTAAAATAACACTTAACATTTTTTTTTATAAATATACAAAAATCCTAAAAAAATATAAATAATTTATGAAGCAATTTTATATACTTAAAAAAATTATTTATACTACTAAAAAATATATATTATTAATGAATAAAAATCATATATTATTATTGAGTAAAAATCACATATTATTGATGAGAAAAAAACATATTATTATAAGCAAAGGTTTCAAAATATAAAATTAATCAAAAAGCTATTTATTCCAATAAAGTTTTCATGAGCAAATCTTTCAAAATAGAAAACAAAATAAACTTGCAAAGGTTGCAAGATAACTAAACTAATAATAAACAATTAATTCATATATGTCTATTAGCATTCTACTCATTACATATTTCTATCCTTTGCAGAAGTATTATCTAAAGTGATGGAAAAAACGCTAGAATCTTATATTAAATTATTAGAAAGTCAAGCAAATTTCCCTTTAAATTTGAGTCAATTATGATTTTAACTTTTTGTTTTTAATCCTCATAAATTTTCAAAACATTTTTAGAAGAAGTATTTTGTTCATGATTAACCTTTTGATTAATTTTTTTTTTTTAATTGTTTTTTCAGAATAATACTTATTGATAAACTGAATGAGACATCGACGATGGTGGAAATTGAATTAAGAAATTGTGAAATAATGTTGATGAAAACTAAATTGTGAATATAAAATAATGAGAAAGTGAATACGAAGATGAAATTATATTTATTAGATTTTTTTCAGTTAATTAGAATCAAAATGAATAACACATTGTGTTGGGTTCATGATAGTCTCATCAGAATAGCATTTGTTTTTTGAGCTAGTTTTACTATTTCTTTATTTTTTTTAAATTGATTATACAAATAGTAATGATTATCCAAAATAGAGTTATTCAAATGAGAATAATTTTTTTTAGATAGATAACGGTTTTATTTGAATGAGACTAAAAAGTTAAAAAAAATTCGAATTGAAACTATTCAAGTTAAAATTATTCAACCAAAAAATATATGTTTTATTGATCCATTTTGAACGTTTTAATAGTAGATATTTATTTTAAATAAATAAATGTAACCGTTGGATTTGGAACAGAATAATAACGGCTACTCACTAAAAACTATCCGTTAGCTTATAGCTTTATTTTCCCAACTCATAAAAAAGCTTCACTTCCTTTCCAATTTCAAATCTCATTCAACTCACTCTCTAGATTGTTCTCAATTTTCCTTTCTCAATCTGCGTTTCTTTCTCTTTCTCTTCACATTCCTTTTTCACATCTCACAGAATCAAAAAGGGTAAGTAAGCTTCTTCTCATGTTTCTATTATTGCAAAAAATCAAAATTTATCTTCTCTCACAACTTTGAATGCTAATCTTCTTCATTTTTCCTTCAATTTTTTTTTATCTATGCAGGGAATCCCTTTATACCCAATTGATAAAAATGAATGATCTTATGACAAAATCATTCACCAGCTACGTAGATCTAAAAAAAGCAGCTATGAAAGATGAAGTTGATTTAGAAGCTGGTATTCCAAATCAAGGTGTTAATGTTGAATTAACATCTTCAATAACCCATTTGGAAACCGATATGAATTTGTTCTTAGAAGAAGCAGAGAAAGTAAGAACAGAAATGGGGCAAATTCGTGATATCCTAACAAAGCTTGAACAATCAAATGAAGAGAGCAAGTCACTTCACAAAACGGAAGCATTGAAATCATTGAGGGAAAGAATTAACACTGATATTGTAACTGTTTTGAAGAAAGCAAGGTGTATGAGGACTCAATTGGAAGAAATGGATCGTGCTAATGATGCTAATAGAAGACTCTCTGGACTTAAAGTTGGTACACCAGCAATTTGTAGAACTAGAATTGCTGTTACTAATGGGCTTCGTAAGAAGCTCAAGGAGATTATGATGGAGTTTCAGGTACCCTTGTTAATTTCTCTTTTGCTTTTTTTTTTTTGGATTCAAATTAATCACCTTCCTTTACTTTATGTCTAAATTAGATTAGATTATACGCGTGTGTGTTTTTTAGTTTTCTTGAAATTATTCTTTACTTAAATTTTCAATTTTTAGATCTAACACTTTACAAAAATTATGTACGAGGTTTTTAGGAACCAAAACACCATATTATTAAATTAAGTTATAGACACTAAAAAAAATAAGGCCAGTTTCAAACATTATATTCTCAAATCAAATGATTTTCTTATTATAATGTTTGAACTTTTAAGGTTTCAAATATAATTTAGTCTATGTTTAGTTTTGCGGTGAGATCCACCGAATCACTTTATTTTTTTATTATAATTTTTTAATTTTTTGAGTTCTAAATATATTTTAATACATGTTTGGTTTTGGGGTGACACTAATTTTATGGGCTATGGTTCATGATTTTTCGTATTTTATATTCATTTAAATTTTATTCAATTTGAAATTTTACATGCACCACTTGACAAGAATAATGTGTGATTGAGAACTAAAAACACATAATTTTTTTTTAGTATGTTGTATCCTCTAACATGTAAAAATGAATTTATGAAACCTTGTCTCCAGGGACTGAGACAGAAAATGATGAGTGAATACAAAGAGACAGTAGGGAGAAGGTATTATACAGTGACAGGTGAACATCCAGATGAAGAGGTAATTGAGAAGATAATATCAAATGGAGATGATGAAGGGTTTTTAGGAAAGGCAATACAAGAACATGGAAGAGGGAAAGTACTAGAAACTGTGGTGGAGATACAAGACAGACATGATACAGCAAAAGAGATTGAGAAGAGTTTGTTGGAACTTCATCAAGTGTTTTTGGATATGGCTGTTATGGTTGAAGCACAAGGTGAGAAAATGGATGATATTGAACATCATGTTCTTCATGCTTCTCATTATGTTAAAGATGGGACTAAGAATCTTCATAGTGCTAAACAATATCAGAAAAGTGGAAGGAAATGGATGTGCATTGGAATTATACTTTTGCTTATTCTTATTCTCGTTATTGTTATTCCCATTGCCACCAGTTTCAGCACTTCTTAAACAATATCTTGTTCTTCCTAATTATTATGCCGAGTTGTGTACACGACTTATCGTCGTTTATTGCCTTATGTTTTCATATATTTCTTCATTAGTTTTTTGATGATGCAATTCATCTTATGATCATGTAAGCTCTTTACCAATTAGAAATATAATTGTTCTATATCTTGGTCATAATTACAATATTGAAATAGAATTGATATTTGTGCATAATTTTATTATATCTGTCCCCTCTCCCCATTTAACACGATTGAAACCATAATGAGGCTTTTAACATTTTCAAAGTATTTACAAGAAAAGAAAATTCATTCCTTGATGAGGAGCCAAATATGTAAATGAAGTGTCTAAATCTTTAGACTAGATAAAGGCAGTCATGGAGGGTTTCAATTCTCTATTTTCCACAAGCGCGTTTGGTATTTAGAATGTAGAAAGGTTTTAGTCAGCAAATTACCAATCAATATGTGATTTTAGAATTTATTGGATTAATTTATTTCAACATATGAATTTTTTTATCTATTCAATTTTTATACAAACTATAATCATTACTTTGAATAAGTGACGAATATGATTTATCATTTATTTAAATGACTCCTCACTCTTTCATTGTTTGATAACGAATACCCCAAAACAACCATTACTTTGAACTATTAAAATTTATTACTAGTAGTTATACAGTTCATGCTTATCCATCTCATTTACAACTTTCTCCGTCCAAGATTTGATTGCCTACTGCTTTTTGCTTTCAAAGTTTGAAATTTTGTTGGTTCTTTATCCATACAACGAAATTAGCATAATAAAATACAAGTGATTTGTTAACTAACCGCAACCACAACCCTTTAATCACCAAGGCACTGAAATGCTAACAATAATACAGTAGTACTCTCTAATACACACTTTAGACACTTACATTATTCTACTGATATGGCTGCCAACAAGTTCATATGAGACATCATCATATTTCTTTAGTGAGATATATTTTAAAATAGTAGGATTTATTTGAATTTCAATCAATAAGTAAGAGTGCATTAAAAAAGAATATATAAACTAGCAGTGAGTTAACCAACACTTTTCTAATAGGAATATCATTTTTGTATATACTCTTCTTCAATACACAATAATAATTCCCAATATTACACAAACACACAATATTATTTTTGTATATACAACATGCATTACAATAAAGAGAATCAACCGCACAAGATCAAATACAGACTTCATACAAGAGATACTTTTGATCAGTTAAGTGAAGAAAACATTGAAAATACATTTGAACAAGTACAACTGGCCACTTAGGTGAAGATTTAAGGAGTTTCGGCAGTTCGATGGTTTGAGGCAAAGCGAGTAACCAAAGCGAGTGCATTGCTGGTGACTTGAGCAACATTGACAACCTTGTCCTTGATGGCAGAGTTAACATTTTCATTCGTCAAAGGATCAGTAAAGCCATCAAGACAACTTTCATCATCGGTAAGGGCAGCGCTAACCCAAGTTTGCACGTTGCTCATGCGCCACATGAAGTCCTCTCCAACAGCATGACTGATATTGCCTAACTCCCTTACCGATTGGCTGAGTCTGTCCAAACTGTCAGCCATGTTTTCTATGCAGTCTTGCATGGCTCTGTACTCCCTTGGGTTGATGCCCCTTGATTTTGACATTGTATTCACAAATGATGCACTCAACTGTGTCCTGGATATGCTCACTGATATAGCAGTTATGGCTAGTTGTTGATCACTTTGGCCGATCGCACTTGCATACCCCGTGAGACATTGAACACATAAAGCAGGGTAACTAGTAGCCTCGCATGAGGACTTGATGAACTCTGTTGGGGTTATAGAGGATTGTGTGGTTCCAACCATGTAATTGACAAGGCTCATGATGAAAACCAGTAAAGAAAACTTTGCTCTGGCTGCCATGTCTATGAAGGACTCAGACTTTCACTGTGTAGTGTATATTCTGCTAGTATAGATCTGCTATATATAGGGATTACAAAGGACTGTAGGAAGTGGAAAACATTTATTATTGTATATATGTGCATAGATTGCTACCGTATTCCACTTTCTTTTTAAAAGGAAAATATAGCAAGTTAGCTTTAAATTTGTTAATATTCTTTTGAAGATATATAACTTCTTTTATGACACATTTAAACTTTAAAGAGAGAACGTTTGTTGACATGTATTAAATAGTAACTTAGTGGTTAGGCTCAAGTACTTAATTAACTTCAGTTACTCTCTCAATTGAGTGTACCCAAGCTCGACCTTTGACCAACCAAACAATTTTAAGCTTAAATTTGTTAATATAATATTCTCAAAGTAGTGACAGGTTAACATAGACTACTTCATTCATAAAAAGAAGAACTCAGATGACATGCCTTTTGCACCACAGCCTCTGTTGGTAACTTTAGCTAAAGCAGGCCACTTATAAACTCTCCAGCGTTAATTTCACCTGCATCTTCTTCTTCGGCAGATTCTCTTATATTAAATTTATTAGTAACATCAGATGATTAAGTTATAATAAAATAAATAAAGAGATCATTACATAATTTAGGACCTAACATTATCTTAGGTAGTATTTTTCTCTCCTAAACCTTTCATGGAAATGGATTATATTAGAAGATCTGGTCACATCTTATTCTCTTTCCAGGTCTGGAAACCTAAAATCTCGTTCTGCTTATGGATTTTTCCATGAGTATGGTGTATAATAATGGGTCTTGAAATGCCTGAATGCAAAAGATCTTATAACTAATCTGAATGAATAATTCATGTATGGAATTCTAAGTGAATAAGAACTTAAGAAGACTCATATGGCCAGCATGCAGAGTATGAATATTTACTTAAAACAATATGAAATTTAAATTACAACAAAACAGCTCAAGTGACTGACAAAATGACTTTGAAGCTATAATTATTTAGGATCAATTTGTACGAGCTCACTTTTAAGACCAAAACAACTCAAGTGATTACTTTTAAATACCAAATTACTATATTACTATATTACTATATTATATTAACTCAATAAATTTTGACATTCTATCTAATTGTAACCTAAATTACAAGTTGCCATTTGTCAATGTAAACCCATTAACTGCAACTGAGTACAATTGGTCATCCTTCCAGCTTGTGCAGGGAACATTTAAGTCACGAAGAAGAATACAAATTGAAATTACTTAAAACAGAACCAAACACTTAATCAACAGAATGTGTACACTGTGATTTTACAAACAACTTTTACCAGCTTTCCAACTAAAGACACATCAATACATCATTCATATTTCAAAATTTACAACTCATTTGCTATGATATCACAGTGAAAAAAAATCTCCTACAGGCCTGTGATATCTCAGTTCTATAGTACTGTATATAGCTTATAGCTTATTTGATACAAATATCGACAGCAAAGATTTTCACAAATGTAAATAACAAAGTAAGAAATAAATCATAATATATGAGCTAAACTGTTATGTATTTGAGAACAGCACCACGGAGCTTCTCCATGTATTCCGCAGCTTGCTTCTGCAACAAGGAATACAAACACTAATCTCAGTGTCACTTATAAAGTATGTGCATCACAAGTTTGTCAGTTATGATTCAAGCACAAATCATGTTCCCAAAATCCTAGGTCAATTAATGGAATCTGTCGGTTCAAAACTTCTGTTTTTCTTTCTCCGCAGCATGAAAATGTGTTATGCTGCCTTACGTATTTTTATGTTGTAAAGACTAGAAAAAGTTTTTCTAGCAAGACACGTAACGAGTGGAAGGTTACAACCATATGATGCTGAAATTATTTTGTTTCAAGATTGACAATTCCTCACACAGATTAGAATGGAGTGGAATAAGTTAGTACCATTAAATTTTTTTGTTATGATATGGAAGTTATTTCATAATAGATTACCAATAAAGGGTAACTTGTTAAGAAGAGGTGTTATCTTGAACACAATGTCATTGTGTGTGGGAGGGTGCGGAAACATTGAAGTGCTTGGCATATCTTTTTGAGATGCCCAATTTTCTATATGGCTTGGGAGGAGGTGCTTTGGGAGGTTCGGTTATTTCTTTGGCTCTACTGGAAGGCGGCATAGAACACTTACAACAATTTGAGGGGCTGTTTCCGGTTGGTAAAAAGAAATGTCGTAAGGTGGCTTTGATATGGTTTACTAGTATTCAGAGGGTTTTTTTCTCAACAAGACTTAGATTGGAGAAAAACTGTGGAGGAAATCAAGATTTTATCTTGGCAAATATTACGTTTTAGATCTAACGACTTCAAATTTTCGCTGCAACAATGGATGATGAATCCGTTGGGTTTCCTTGGCTTTTTGGTATGAATATGTTGTGGTTATTATCATCTATTGTTATTTGGTTCGGTCTAGTTTTGTTGGAGACTCGCTATGGTGTTATTCTGGTATCGGCACTGGTTCAGTACCTTGATATGTTGGTTAGCTTCACCTCTGTGATGCGTGGTATATCTTTATAGGCGTACAATTTGGGTGGTTTTAATTGTTTGAACACAAATATATGGGAGAGGTATATTATAATATGCAGCTGCAGATTGATACACACAGGGAGGAATTTTTCGTTGCTAAATTGAGGATTGGTATATGATGCTAACTTGACGTGGCAGTACTATGCTGTTAGGCTTTTTGCATAATCTTTAGCATATCTTATGGTTGGATTTGTGCTTTATTAATGATGATAATTTTGCTGATCCAAAAAAAATATTACCTGGTTGGCCCCGTGCGCAGTTGCTATGTTTTCATCGAGAAGGGTCAACAAAGATCGATTAATCTCGTTGCTTTCAACCATCTCCAGCAACTGCATTAAAAATAAATTAAACCTAGTTTAACATAAACATAACTACAAAACCAATACCATGAATTCAAAAGAACTGTGAACATTGACATACAGTTGCTTTGACATCCTTTGATGTCAAGATTTTGGCTAGACTTGTCTTGGCTTTAATGAGCTCAGTTTGCATCTTATCATAGGCTTCTGCATAAAAGCAGATGGGAGCAACCGAACAAGGAGTCAGCTTGCATTATAGTATTAGTTTTTAAACAACTATTTATTTACCATTCAGATTGACCGATTGAGTAAATCACAAATTCAGTCTTTGAAATAGTAGGACGTCGACAATTTAGTCCTTCAAACTATTAACGCTCAAAAGTAGTCCATGATATTGCAAATCTTCAATCATGAGCCTTTTTGATTCAGTCAATTAAGCCCTTTAAATTATTTGACAAGGATTAATGTGATTGACAATTTTCAAATTCATAGTTCATTTTGAAACATTGTTAACATAATATCCGGGACCAAGTTAGCAATGCCGTACAATTTCAGAACTAAATAGTAATTCACTATATTCAGATTCTATTTTCACAAACCTGTTCCTTCTTGTATGGCTCTCTCTAGAGCCTCCAGCTCAATGAGTCTATCCTCCATGGCCTGCATAAACCATCATTTTAAAATTTCCGAAACACTAGCACGGTTGGTTCAACCGAAACATAACTAACAGAAAAAATCAGGGACCTGTGTTTTGTTAACAGCAAATCGAAGCTGTCCTAACTCGGATTTTAATTGCGAAAAGAATTCCTTGTTTAATCTGCAGATCAAAAGAATATATTATAGAACAAAAGCAGAACTATAAATAGAATCCTTTGCACTGGAAAAATACTTACTGTGGTCTCATTCTTGCAATCTCATATTCAATCTCTTGAGCTTCAGTGTCAAGGAAGTATTCTATGAGTCCTTCTGGAGTATCAGGAACATCACGAGACTAAGCAAATGAAAAATAACAAATTAAAGCAACGAATCATTGTAAAATAATAATTAAACTATCAATTTAGTCATTAAATATCATTCTCTCTCCTATTTTTAAAGTTTATGACAATAATAAGTTATTAAACTATGAAATATGTAAAGTATATAACGAAAGAAGCATTTGAGTGAGAAAATGAAGTTACTTGGCGAAGGGCACGACGGCGCTCTTTTTCTTCACGGACTTGGCGTTCAAAGGCTTCGCGGGCATCCGCATCTTTTTCGAGCCGTCTACGAAACTCAAGCCTAGCGAGGTGGCCGCTATTGGGTGGGCCCAACACACCTTCGGGGTCCTACATCATCAATAAACCAACTAATTATTGCAACTACAAGAACACGAAAGTAGTTAGTTTAGTTTAGTTTAGTTTAGTTACCCATCCAATACACACAATTGTGGGTTTGCGTCGGCTCAATTTGCTTCTAGCTCTATAACCACCATTCACACTTGTTGTGGCTAAGCCAAAGTTAAGCGTAGCCATTTAAGTCGAAGGAAATGAACGACCAAGCCACACTCAACTATCTTCCTTCAACTTCAGTGAGATGATGCGTTATCCGTTATAGTATATCTTCCAATTCCAATTGGAATATCGCCATTATACCAAGGGTATACATGTAATTCACTTTGATCCTCAGTTGTCTGGATCTTATCTTTCGTTGGGTTTCCCAAATGGGCCAGCCCACTTAGTTAGCCCATTTAGCTCCGAGCTGTTACCTCCAGTCCAAAATACCTCAACTATAAATTATTTTAAAACTTAAGGGTATGATATTATTGATTTGAATATTCATTAACTCAATTAAAATTCAGGAACTCCGTTATAAATTGTTAACAAATTTACGGTTCCAGTTACACATTTTTTTTCTTCAAAATTCTATTTTAAAATTAGTAGTTAAACCTTTTTTAAAAAAAAATCAACCTCTCATAAATTTTCATGAAAATTTGTGCAAGTGTTTTTAAAATCTAACATAATAGTTAATGGAATGACTCTGTGCATGATTTTTTTTTATAATAATTAAATTCAACCTCCAATATATACAAATGTTATTATTGAGTCACATATATAGTTGATGCCTACCTTGATTGTTCAATTCTATTATTGAATATTCGGAGTCTTCGCTATTATTAAAGGAGGGATATTGCTATTATTTTTAAAACAGATAATAATTCAATTCACTGATGATTTGTTTTTATAAACAATTTAGTAATAATGTTATTGAACTTGAGTTCCCATTTAATTTTATTTATTAAAACTAAAAGAGTTTGCGAATAAAGGTTAGATTTCTTATTATCACTGGATGATAAAAAAATCACTATCCATTTGTTACCACCAAGTTAGCTCACATCCTATAGAAATGAGTCCATCTACAATCATGTTTGTCTCTGGAAAACTTACTTATACAGTGAAACGAATACTAAAATGTTCTGTTATGCCCAAGTATTATTCGTATTTTGATTGATTTTGACTAAAGTATTTATTTATACTAGTTAAATATAGTTAATTAATCAACCTAAATTCGATCTAACGGAATGAGATTATTTTTGCGAGCTTCTATGATACATTCACAAGAGTTTTAGTAAATTTATTTTATAAATCTATAAATTAAAGATAATTTTTATGAATTAAATAATTGTTTATTAATTTTTTATTTAAAAAAAATATATTATTTCATAATAAAAAATATAATTTTATTATTTATAAATAATATATTATTTTTAGGGGTAAATTAAATAAACAAAACTTAGAAAAATAAAATTTTATTTCGTCACACTTTTAATAAATAATATTTAATTATTATAATTATATATATGATAAAAATATTTTTAAAAATTTATTTAACTATTAATTTAATGATCCAGTACAAATTAACTTATGTACAGTAAAAAATCTCATTATTTATTGGGTTAACAAAATAATCTATCTCATTCTCTCAATATTTTGAATCTAAATAAGTAAATGAAATTTATTTAACTATTAATTTAATGATCCAGTACAAATTAACTTATGTACAGTAAAAAATCTCATTATTTATTGGGTTAACAAAATAATCTATCTCATTCTCTCAATATTTTGAATCTAAATAAGTAAATGAAAATCATTCTTTTTTACTTGGTGCCAAAACATGTCGTAACTTTAAATATCATCTATTTTTCTTCGTTTTTTATTAGAACTATGTGTGAATGGACCGCTAAATTACTTCAGCAATAATCGTTAATTTTCTAGAACTCAATCAGTCAAGGCAAGTAGCTAACCATCAGCATGATCGTGTTTGTTTACAATAGATTCACCATTTCATAACACATATCACAATAACCCCTGTCTCGTAATTATTTTATTTTATGCAAACCATCAATTCTTTTCCATATTATCCTTCACTTTATGGCTCTAATTCCTAGCTAGTTTCAACTTTATTCTTCTCTCATTAATCGCGATGACACGTTTTATCGAACAATTGTTGAGCTAGCCAAAAGAATAAATTAAACATGCGCCTAATAATTATGCAATTCATTTGACAATGAAATAAATTATCCTTCAATTTTGATGCTTACCTATGCGAATTAATTTAGAATATCTTCCCTGTCTATCCAACAACTAGCTAAAAATAAAGAGGTTGATCATTAACAAGTTGGCGAATTGGTGTTGGAAAATTAAAAACATATAATGCTCCTATTATATGGTTGTCCTTGTTTGGTACGCACGTCAAAAACAGTCGCTTATGATTTCATTTGAACTAATCAATGCTTCAATATCGGTAGCTATGTCTATAGAGGTGATCAAAGGTCAACATCCATTTTTGTAGCTCAATTGTTAGACAGCAAATGGGATAATATATATAATGGAGTCCTCTTAATAAAGTATTAGGTTTTTAGTTGGTCTTGTAGGCTTTTTTAATCATAAGAAATTAATTAGTCAAGTAACCTACGTGTAATATTCATTTTATTTTGAATGTATAGTTCCTATTGTTAAAATTAAAGAGCCGATAATTGGTTAATTTCAATAGTAACTCTTCTCATACTAATGCACATTATAATTTTTTTAGACAATTATATACATTTCAACAATCTAACTGTCTAATTGATAATTTTTAATGAATAAATTAAATTTATAATTTTTAAAAATTATACTAGTAGTCAATTTTATAAAATGCAAATAAAATATTGATTATAAAATCTTATATCAACAACTATTCAATTTATATAATTTTTTATATCTATGATTGTTAAAATAATATAAAAATATATTGATGAATGATGAAATTTTTATTATGTCTACAATAAATTATGAATTGGAGTAAGTGTGGCAAAAATTATTTCTAAAATCAACTAATTTTAAATACAATGTACTAGTTTCAATATGAAAAAAATTTAGAAGGTCAAAACTAGAAATAGACAAAAGGATTTTTTTTAATCATTTAATTCTCATGAATGAATATGTGATATTTCTGAGTTTGATCGTGAGATAAAAAAAAATGACAAAAATATTTCAGTCAAAATTCGAATTTAAATTACTTTGCATGATTTATCTTTAATTAAAATTTATTAAATATTTAAACTCAATCACTTGATTATATATTTGTAAAAATTAATAACAAAGATAAAATTTTCTAGAAAAAAATAAAAATAAAAATATATTTGTAAAGATTAAAAAAATAGTTAAACATTGCAAAAGAAAATAGTGAGAGATACATGGAAAAAGACAAAGTAAGAATATATGTTTGACTGAAATAAAGGTAGAGAATCTCTCCTAAAATAGCTCAATCACATTTTTCGTCTAAGCACGGTGCCAATCTTAGTTGAATTGAAAGAATCACCTTCTCATTATTAAATTGAATGAAAATCAACCTTTCCAGTGAGGCAAACGATACTATATATATACACATTAATACGCCTAGAACCAAACACCAAATTAAACCAAATATATACATAGGAAAAGTGGAAAAGAGTTAAAGTCCCATTAATTAGAACAAAATGAAGAATTGCATAATGTATATGGTGATTGTAATTAGCATAACGAGTGTAATTAGCTTAGTAGATGCGCAAGCAGCTCCACCTTGTGCTGTTCAGTTATTACCATGCATGGATTACCTTAATTCAACTACTAAACCACCCAATAGTTGTTGTAATCCAATTAAAGATTTAGATGAAGCCGACAAAACATGTTTCTGCCAACTTGCTTTAACTCCTGGCTTACTTGAAGGTTTTGGTGTTAAAATCTCTCAGGCTTTCAAAGTTCTCCACAGATGTGATGTCAATTTCGATATCACCTTCTGCAAAGGTATGTTCATGTATTAGAAACGGTATAGTTGTTTATAAAAGAAAAACAACTTTTTTAAAATAAAATAAAAGCAATCTTTAAAAATCATCTCTTAATTATTAATGCCAATTTTTTTTTTTTTTATCATTTGTAAATATAATTTGTGTATGTTAAAACGTTTAATAATATGAGTTGTCTGTCAATTTTTTTTAACAAGCGTTTTGATTTTTGCTGTTTCATAATCTTGAAATTAATATGCATTTTATCCTGAAATATAATTTTATTTTACTTTTTGGAAAATTTCAGCATCTTCTCCGACTCTTTCTCCATCGTCTAGGCAACCCCCAGGTAAAAGAGTCTCTCAATTTCATTTTTTGTTGATTATGAACAATGCTTAACAAATGTGTCACTTAAGTTACACATGCCATAGCATTCTACTTAATAATTAATATAGATAATTTAATTTTATATATTTCATGGTTTACTCTGGTTTAAGTATCTGAACTTTTTTTTTTTTTTTGACTTAATCTGATTTATACTTTTTGGTCAATAAATATTTGGTATTAAAAAAGGGATACTTGTGCATCTACCATCTATTTATGCATTTACATGAATTATATTTAATCATCTGATCATTACAAGTGTACCTAGTAAATTGCATGCATATGTTTCATTTGCACATGTGTAGATAACTCGCGTGTGTTTTCACTCTTATTAGTTAAAGTGAAATAACTTTAATTTTGATGTGATAAAAAAAATGATATTTATAATTGAGTAACAATTACTTTTATATTTTCAAAATTTTATTTAATTGAAAGTGTTACAATTATTTGTAATAATGTGTGACATTTCAAAAACTCATACTTTACAAATTCTTTGATAAAAAAATTATAAATATTTATCTCGTAAACTTTATTTATTTGTATTTTATAATTATTAAAATAACGTGTAAGCGTTACACTCACTAGTTCACCATAATAATGCTGAAATTTTACCAATTTGCAGCAACACCTGGAAGTGATGAAGGAGGAGCGGGCAGAATCACTTTAAATGGACTATGCTTCATACTGTTTATTTGGGCATTTGTGTTGTTTCATTAAGAAAAACGTGGCGTTCATCTTCCAAAGATACTTAACTAAACCAAAATTGTATTTGATATTATTTTTTCATTATTATTGAGTGTGTTTCAAACTTTCAATCAATGTGTTTGGTCATCTATTATATTAGTTGTATTTTTTTTTTCCTTAAAGACGTGGCTCGTCGTCAATGTTTTTAAATTAAACTAGGTCAAATATTAAATATCAACAAAAATTAATTTACAATTTTCCAATTTAATTAAAATTTAGTAGACCAATTATTAAAGGACTGAGATGTTGGATATCAAGTGTGGAAAAAAATGTCTGTATCCAAGAAAGAGCGAAGGCAAATATATGTAGTTGATGGAAAACAATTTACGAGTCTAAAATAATATTAGTAAAATAGTGTACAATTTGCGTCAAAAAATTTGTACACTTTTATATATATAAAAATAATTATACAGTTAAAGAGTATCTCCAATGTTGAGACTTTAAAATAGTTTGATTTTTATTAAATCTAACTTGCAAGTCATATAAATGATATGATTTTTGATTAATTAAAAATGTAAAATACCTTAGATTCTTAATGTATCAAGATTATTCTCATTAAATAAGTTTTAGAAAAATCTTTAATTATCTAATTTTGTGTTTTAATTTGGTGGAGGGATTATCCAATGTTGAAGAGACTATGTGCCTCGTGACTATGCCACTTCATGATGTGGATGGTGAGGATAAATTAATATGGCCGAGGTATCCAAAGTTAAACCGGAGTACTATTGTGCCATAGAGGAGTTAATAGATAATATTCATTTAGAAAAAGAAAAAAATTTGGATAAACATGTGAAAATTGAAAGTTCCACATTAGATTAAATTTTTGTGTTGTGGATATGACAAACAAGAAATGAGAAATGTCAACAAATTTTAACGTGATTTTTTCCACAAATGACAATTAGCTAGAATAAAACACGATACAGATAATACTGAAAACAAGAGAGATTAGACTTATATTAAAAGAAACTAGAGAGATAAAGTTTAAGTGTATTGTAGTTGTTGAATTATTTCTGCAACAAAAGTGTTGCCTGATTCACATTTATATAGATGACGCTCAAAGTTTTCTTCGTGCGAAAACAATTTGTTTGACAGCAATTATTCAGGTCAAGAGGCGGAAGCTACAAGTTGTCACGATGCGTTGATTTGGTTGTAGGAGTTTAGTGTCCAAGAGATTAGATAAATAAAAGTAAAACAAATATAACTAAATATTATAAGGTTAGTTTTATTCCGTTATAAACAAACTTGGTTGCTCAATCAAAACTGTATTGCAAAGGGGAATCAGATTTTACGAATTCACTTTTTTAATTGAAAATATATTGTACCCGAACTTTTTAATGGAGTCATCAAACACAAGACTAAGACTACGATTTAATATAGGAAGAACGTAAAAGAGATTTGAGAGTGTGACTATACATAAAGACGTGGGAATAGATTTAACATATTTTTATTGTAGTTTGTATTGAATTTAAGAAAAAATAAAATAAACAAGAACAATTTTCCAATTGCCCGGTAAAGAAAACTAAACATATATGCACCTTAACAGAACAATGCTTGCAATTCGGGCAAATTGGCCCAGAAGACAGTTAAGTTTCAAAATTATTGACTTACTTTACTAAATAGCCAATTTCAGGATGGAAATTCAGTAGGTTTTAATTAAGAATAATGTTAACAAAATACTTTTTTAACACATTCTTTGATTGATTAAAATCTACATAAATCCCACTTAATTCATATGGAATCCACATAGTTTGGTGAAATCCATATGAATTTAAACCAATCAATGGGGATCTGTTAAAAAGTATTAAAGAATGTGATCCTCTTAAATTAAAGCTGCTTTTAATTAAAAATCCAAAACTTCACTAGTAATTGCAATTTTAAGGAGAATGACCAAGGAATGCAGAAATACAAGATCCTTTAAATTAACTAAACATTTTAATTTTACTTAAAAACAATACATTGTGATGAACAAAAATAATATCTTTCTGCTTAATCAAAGGTTCTTAACAAAATTAGAAATTGCAACGCCCACCCAGCCTCCAGATAAACCTCAACATGACCTCGCAGATTGCTGGTGCAGCAATCCTGAATAACCTGGAAGCCACCAGTATGAGCTGATACAGTCTCTAAGCAACTAGAGTGCTGGCAGTTGTAGATTCACTGCAAATGTCAAACGTGAAGAGTTGCATCAGGAATACAGTAGAATTGCAAACAAACAAGAAGGCAAGAATTGCAAACGAACAAGAAGGCAAAGTATTATATAAATAATAAAGCAACAAGCAACCAGTATTAGCACATTGAGAAACAATAATATGCATGTACGTCAACATAGAATCTAACAGAACTACTGCAATAGTTAGAAAAATGCTTTTCAAAGGTAGTGCAAGCACCGATAATAGTTTTCTGCCTTTCATTCATTCATGCTGCTGATTCAGAAGCAAGGGTAACTAATATTATGGGTATGAGCTTGGGTTACAATGTGCGAAGTGCCGAAGATAAAAATTTGGAATTAATATTACTTGATACTTTTACTAATCTAGTACAATAACCACATTAGAAGGGAAAATAAGGAAGACTTTTTTGTCACTCTTGGTTGAAAATAAATTTCAACTTGTCATTTTTTTCCAATAACATTGTCAAACATGCACTCTATTGAACTTATTTTAAGAATAAACTTGAATTCAAATGACGATGACAGAATATGAATTCATTGAAATAGGGAAAAGATGAAGGAAGATACACCCAGGACAAAGGATATAAAGAATTCTATTCAACACAAATGAAGATGAAGGATAAAACTAGTACTCAACCCAAAATGTATAAGTTAAATTTTTGGCTAGTAAGATACTGCCTAAGTGCTCGTGAGCCCTGGTGGACTTTATGGGATGTCCCAATTTTGAATGACCCTTTCAAACATAAGGAAGAAAGCTATTTATTTAACATGCATCCCTTTCATTTCCTTTTCCTATAGTTGATTGCCTTTACTTGAGAACTTAAATCATGTTTCCTAGCCTATGATAAAAGGAATCTAGGTCCCCAAAGTTTTAACTTTTAAGGTATTCAACAAATAAATTGTATTTAATCAATAGCCATCCCTCAAATTGATTAACCAACAAATAAAGGAAATCAAAATAAATAGTTTAGAATAACATAAATTGCAAATGTGGCCGATAGATTCAATGAAGTCCCACCCCCCACAAAGTCCAAGATCAAGATTTTGTTAATGATACCAACAAGGATAATTGACCCTCTAGTCCCAAAAGAGACAAATCAGTAATCAATGACTAAACTTAGCTTTGCAGTTGAATCTAAATGACAAGCATGAAAGAGAATGGACAATCAAGAGGATGGAAAACAAAAACAAAAGGCAGCAGAGAGAGTATGATTATCTTACTATTTCCACACAGGGGGGAGCTTCTTAGTTTTCTTGTAATAGCGAGCCAGGCGATGGATTCTGCTCTCAACAAGGATGAGTCTGAACTTGGAGTCCTTGTCCTTCCTGTTCCTCTCCAAATGCTTACGGATTGAAACAGCCTTCTTTATCAAATGGTACAAATCCTCAGGAATCTCAGGCGCAAGTCCTGCAAAAAAAGGAATCAACGGATGAATAGGTGGATATTTGGCTCTACAGAGACAAAAAAAAATCATTTTGAATAAAATTGGTTCTAACTAAAAGTGATTTTAAGGTAAGCATATTATGTTTAAAAACATAATACATTTGCAAAAGTAAGTTGAAAAGTAAATCCATTATAGAGGCAAAAACTATAAAAACTATGCCTAACATTAAAATTAAATGTATAGGCAAAACTACAAATTTAAGTTAGAATCAATTCTGAAGACATAATCAAATGTAATCTAACAAGTCTAAACATATAAAAATCAAGTTTACAACTCTCGGTTCAACTATTCTTCATCCAAAAGTGAAACAAGACATACGTGTACATCTTATAGCAAACAACAGAAAGCAACTAGAGAGATACCGTGAGCTTTGAGGATACGGAGGATTTTGCTGCCGGTAACGCTCTTGACCTGAGCAATACCATGAGAGTCACGAAGAATGACACCGATCTGAGAGGGTGTCAAACCCTTCTTTGCAAACTTGCAAATATTCTCATCTACCTAATTCAAAATTCAAATTTCAAAATGTGAATATTAATACAAAAATATGAAAGTTGCAATGTGGAAAGAGAATTAGGAGAATGTAATGTAATGTTAGTTACATCTTGGGAAGAGATCTTGAGCCAGCTAGGGGAAGTCCTTTTGTAGGGTAAAGCGGAGGAGGATATACCCTTACTGCAATGAAACAAAGCGTAATCAAAAGTGTGAGAGAAAGTAAATCGAATTGGAAGAGAAAGAAGACGATGGTTGAAATTAGAAGAGGCGATACCGACCCACTGCTATGCATACGCCCCATGGTTTCTGGTTTCGGCTGTCACTGCACTACACCACTGAAGCAGATTGCGAATGTTGGTTATGGATCCAAACCCTAGAAAATAAGCTCAACCCTATTTCTCTGCCGTTTATAACCTTGTAAATCACAAGGGATAAATTGCGTTTTTTAATCTTATGTTTGGGCCGAAATTCACTTTTTTTTTTTTTTTTTT
>JBBPBS010000738.1:14147283-14182837 GCA_037974835.1 Cicer judaicum
TTTTTTTGGCTCACCTTTGTCCGGAAATTCAACATTTTATTATGTCTATTTAAGAATCCATTTTTAAAAATAATTATTCTTACTCTATTTTTTTTTTTGGACTTACCCTAATTGTGCATGCTATTCTTTTTTACTTTTTTTTACTATATAAGGTAAGATAATTTTTTTTATTGTTCAATCTATGATCCAATGTTTATTTGTAATGACTACAAAATACTATCAAATTGAAATTTACAGCATTATTAATCTTATTTTTTAATTGTCATTTTTAACTACATGATTTAAACTTCCAATAAATATTCATATGTTTGAGAAGGGAGAATGAACATCCACATTGTTTTTATATACAGAGGGTTGAAGGTCAAATAACACAATATCTAAATTTTTAAATGCTTAATATGAGTTTGACTAGTAAATCACATTAGACCCTTATTCGCAACCCAATTCCTAATATTTTTAATTTTTATAAAAAATAATTTTATTGGTAATAATAAAATTTTAATTACTAGTTAGAAAGCAAAACACAATAATGCGTATGTAGTATTTTAAAAAGAGAAATTTTTTATTCTATATTAAACAATTAACATATTTTAATATTATTAAAATTAAATTATCAATTTTAATATATACTATAATAATAAATTAAAAAAATTTATAATATCGTGCTCTGTTTTCTACTATACAGCAGAATTTGTCTTAAAAAGAAATTTTGAAAGAGTTAATAGTATTTTTTGTGAAAATCATGAATAGTTAGTTAATCAAATCCGATATATTCTTATCAAATTTATATGGAATCTTCAAGATTCTCCTTTTAGAAAATAAGATTACATATGTTGTAATTTTCATAAAAAATACAACATATGTTGTAATTTTCATTACATTAACTTGCTATTAGAATTTTCATGTGTTGCACTTATCGCACCCCTACAAATTTAGTAAAACGTTTGTAGTGAATATAAACAATGGACCTGTAACTACGAAAAAAAAATTGGACCTCATTGTCTTGTTAAAGAAAACATTGGACACTTATAGCCAAGAAGCATAAGTTGTTTTAGCTGGGTTAATATTTGTATGAAAGAGTCCTCTCTATTGACCAATTCGCAGGTGTGTCTTAGAGGTTTTTAAGAACATAGAGGTAGGAGAAGAAACTACCTTGTAATCTTCAAAATTGTTTGATCTTCTTCCATCTTCATCTAATCGAGCATTAAATTTAACATATGTAAGCGTTCATGTGCTTTATGTTTGCCAAGACTTTCCTACTAAAATTTGTAAGTTTCAAACACTTGAATTTTAGCTAGATGAACTAAGCACGTTGTCATACTAAGAACATCTTTTTTAACATCCACTCTCTTATTGAATAAAATCAACGTGAATCACACACTTTGAAAATGAGTCTCACATTAAGTAGTGAAACTCATGAATTTCATTCACTAAAAAAAGTGAACGTTAAAATCAGGGTTAAAAGGAAATGGTTTTTAACACTCATCTTACTAAAAAAACATTAGCATTAAGATTGGCATGTAGGTAAACCGTTTGATAATAGACCCGAAACCTGGTTACTCGTCTACTAGCAAATGGCCGTGGTAAGAATGCCCTTGTACAAGGTGAATATGCTACATAACTAATTCTACAACTTTTTTTATTCAAGGCGTATTAATTTGACAGATAATAAAAAAAGCTTCCTACAATAGACTTTTTTTTTACAGAAGGTTGAGTACGACTATTGCACATGGGGATGGTGTAACATTAGAAAATAAATTTTATATTTAGCCATTGCATATGAACAAAAGACAACAAAAATGTAATAGATTCCTATTTTTAAACAGTAATTATACAATGACCGTAAAAAAATGAGTTCCAACAGGTTGTCACAGAACAGCATGTAAGAGTTCCAAAAAATTAAATTGAAATCTTAAGGTTCAACACTCTGCCCGCCAGTCTACATAGTGCAGGTAGACAAAAACACATGACACGGCAACATCAAAAAGAAATAACAGGAGCATAGCACTAGATAAAACACCTAATGAGAAACTTAATGGGAATAAACACACAAGTGCGCAGATACCTGCCTGTAGGTCAGGTGCAAGGAAAAATAATCAATTATTAATTCATAGTTCATCTGCATTCCTGTTCAGTGGATGAGCCTCATCAACAAATGTTTGGGAAGAGTCTAAGATGATGGGTTTAATTGTCTACATTTGACATTCAATATTTTCCACTCAAACAGTTTCAATTCTACTTTATCTTTGACCTGATTGCAATACTCCAGGGCTCAGTCAAAAGTTCCAGGGTATCACATCGAACGTTGTCCACTCATGGACAACAATTCAATACTTACGAAGTTATCACTATAATACATAGAGGATTTAAATATCAACTTCCATAATTCACAAACATGACATCAAGCAAGAATATCCTACGTAGTGAATAATAATATAGGAGCAAGAGTTGCACATTTGTTATGCATTAGACAGAGTCCCGCATTTTCAACAGAGGTTCTACATCTTACAATGAGTTCATTTCTGCATCATCCATTATTTTATTGCCTCATTACATACATTTACAGAACATGCAAACACTTGAGGAACCAGAACATGCAAACACTTGAGGAACCAGAACATACAAACACTTGAGGAACCGGAACAATTACCTCTTCTACCTCTTGCAATCACATGCACACAATAACACATGCAAAAACACAATTTTAAGAACATATCAACCCTCATTGCCTAACATAAGCTCCAAATGTCTTGTACAATGCTAGATGTGGGACCAAAGACTTGGTGTCAGGGAAAAACATATACAACATAAAAGATATTTTATAATTTTCTTTTATTCTTAGAAAACATAATTTATTTTGTTGAGGCCATCAAATAAATTATAAAATTGATAGATATCATGAGGTACTGATGTCCCCCCCAATCCATCTGCCTCTCACTATCTCCATTAACTGTAACAGTGATTGTTCAGATCTAGTTCTGGTTGAAATCTATTGAGAGTCAGAATATTCACTATTATTCTTTACACCATTGCAATAATGTACAACACTCTAGCAGTGTGTAGATAGAATTCTGTAAGATTATATAGGAACAGTCCCTTTTTAACATTTGACTAAAGATTCACAGATCATCACTTAAAGCTTGTTACAGAACAGAACGGCTTACTTCCTTCCTAACCTGAACTTAAACGTTTAGAAACAGTTCTTCGAAAAGCCACATAAACATAGTTTGCTAAATATGTCAGTAACCAAACACAGTTTCATATGTAGAACCTACATAAAACTGTGAAATTACAAATAACAAAAAAGGACTACATCAAGCATGTATTCAATTCAAGCAAAATCCTTCTAATCATCATATTGAAGGGTTATTCAAGCCAAACCGCTTCCTTCTATATATGTTACACCTAGCACCAGTGAAAACACATTTGTACAATCAACATTCAATTGCTATCGAGCAAACAATAATACATATCATCTTTGGGAATAGCAAATCCGGAGTTACATATCTACTTCAATAAAATATTGTATACTTTCATTTCCTGATCAATAATATCTTTTCTACATTGAATTATATGCATCTCTTCTTACTTCAGCAAGAAAATTCAGATGCAACTACAAAACTTCCGGGCGAACAGAGATTTTACATAGTACCCAATTCCACATTAACTAGGCTTTGATTATTTAGTAAAAATCCACCACAATCATCTACTTCCTTTGCATAACACTCAAAAATTGAACACACAATTTGATCCAAAAAGCAACAAAGGATTAGATACACATATTTTCCCAACCCTGAATCGGTCTCAATTACAGCATATATAGAATACCTCATTCACATTCAAATCTCATCATACAAATCAACCCAAACAAATAGCCAATTTGATTATCCAAACGTTTCCTAAAACCACACTCAAGGTTAGATACATAACATTAAATTGTTTCAGGTAAAAATAGAAACAGATGTAATAAACATAACTAGGTAGGTTAATTGATTAATCCACTTGAAGAAAACAGAATGAAAAAGAAAAAAAAAAGCAAGCATCGCATATGAAATAACGAAACACTAGATAAAGAAGAAGAAAAAGCATTTAAACCGATTCGATTTGCATGATCTAGCTTCACTTAGCGACCATTCTAGCGATGAAATCTTCGTAACGGATCTTGCCATCGGAACCAACATCGACTTCCCTGATCCACTCATCAAACTCAGCAGGTTCAAGTTTCTCGCCGATGCTGGTGAGAATATGACGAAGTTCGGTAACGGAGACAAAGCCGGTAGAATCCTTATCGAGAACCTTGAAAGCGTCGCGTAGTTGGCGATCGAACGGCTCAGGTTTCATGTGTTTGGACATGAGATCCAGAAACCGAGAGAAATCGAACGGCGCGGTTAGGTTTTCTTCGGCTACGATGGATTTGAGTTGAGCTTGGGTCGGGTTACCGCCGAGAGACCGCATAAGGATTCCAAGTTCCGATGGAGCGATCTTACCGTCGCCGTCGGTGTCGAACAAAGTGAATGCTTCTTTCATTGAAGAAATTTGATCGTCGCTTAGATCCTTACCCATTTTGATTCAGATTCGGGTTTAGGCGTTTTCTTCTGTCGCTTATATTTTTTCAACAGAATGAAATTTGAAAATGTTTTCTTCCTTCTCCCTCTTTTTCACTCTCTCCTCAGATCGATGATAATGGTAGCATCAACTGGCATGCTACTTTTTTTTTAGTTTAACGACGTCGTTCTGACGTTGTTGGACGCAATTATTCAGTTTAGTTGGGTCGATTATTTGGGCCTAAGCCCATTAAAAAGAAGGAAGTGTGGGTGTGGGGACGGGTGCACGGACTAGGCTGATCATCAATTATTTCTGCGAGCAAGAGCAATGTCGGACTATTAGGAACTGAAATTATCTTTAATCTTGCACTGCAACTGGGCTCAGTTTATGCTTGATTCCTCCAAAACCGAATAAAGTTATACACAAATTAATTACGGCAAATGTTGCTGCATTTCTTAAGAAATAAAAAGTAAAAATATAATACAACAATGACATATTATATACTTCAATTTTTCATACATTTCGTATTAATTTTTAGACATCTCTTTTTTTCAATTATCTACATAACATAGTGATTAAGTTTTGGATTTATTTTCATAATCGTAATAAGTATGAAAATAGTATTAACAACAACTTGTACTAGTAGTAGCTAACTAGTTTCATTTCTTCTATAAAAAAAAGTTGGAGTAGTAGCTCACTAGAAAGTTACCTTTTTTTGGGTAGAATCACTAGAAAGTTAATTAATTTATTGAAAAGGGAAACTGAAATAGGTCAAAGATATTGGCCCACAAAATGACATAAATCATCATTCCATTAACTAATTCCACCAATATTTTCCGTAAATAGTGGCACCTGCAATGTCATAGTCATGATATTAAAATCCATTTCCCCCCAAAACCTACTCAAAGTCAAGAGTCACTACATCTAGTCATATATGCAATGTGAACCAACCTATCTCTTTCTGTCATCAACTCGTAAAGTTAAATTCAACCAATTAATCATTCACCCATCTTTGAAAAATCCTTCCACTTTCCTTCTTTCTCTATGCAATCTATCCACGTACTATTACAAAATCCCACACCATTAATTAATTAATTATTAAATTAAAGTCTCAAAGAAAATTCAAACTACGCACTAATAAAAAATATGTTACAAAATAACCCAAAACCAAAGTTAGATTAAACATATGTCTCTCTTTTTTTAGCTTCTGTTCCAGAAATGAATTCCATCCATCTCATCCTATCTCTGTTTCTAGTTTTTACGTTTTCAACTCAACAAACAGTTAATGGAAATGCAGAACTAAGGGCTCTAATGGACTTAAAATCTTCTCTAGATCCAGAGGGAAAGATCCTTACCTCATGGATCAGTGATGGTGATCCATGCAGTGGTTCTTTTGATGGAATTGCGTGTAATGAACATTGGAAAGTGGCAAATATCTCTTTGCAAGGAAAAGGTCTTTCAGGATGGATTTCTCCAGCTGTGTCTGAACTCAAATGCTTGTCTGGATTATACTTGCATTACAATAATCTTTCTGGTGAGATACCGTCTCAGATTTCGAATCTCACTGAATTGGTTGATCTTTATCTTGATGTGAATAGTTTATCTGGAACAATTCCTCATGAGGTTGGCAACATGGCTAGTCTACAAGGTATTTAATTATATATAGTCTCTTTTTTTTTACTAAATATATACCATACTCTTTTAGTAAGTAATTAATAATTGAGTTCTTTAAGCATTTGATCAAGGTTTTGATTATTAAAGGTGTTTTTCTAAAAATATATACCTTTTATTTTGTTTTTACAGTACTCCAATTGGGAGATAATCAATTGGTGGGGAATATACCTACACAGATGGGCTCCTTGAAGCAGTTAACTACTCTTGCTTTGCAATATAACAAGTTAACTGGTCAAATTCCTCTTAGTTTGGGGAACTTAGAGAATCTTAGCAGGCTAAATTTGAGCTTCAATAACTTCACGGGTTCTATACCAGCAACACTAGTCACTGTTGCACATTTGGAAGTTCTTGATGTTCAAAATAATTCTTTATCAGGAATTGTTCCTTCTGGTATGCTTCTAGGCTTTACCCCCTTAAATCCTGATGAGTTTACTTCTGATACACTGTTGACAGTAAAAAAATATTTACAATGATAGTATATATGAATTAAATCAAACTCGGCTAGTTAAGTATTATTTAAGTTTTAACCTTATGCCTTACTCCACTTCCAAATTTTCTTGGTATTTCTCTATGCATTATACTATAAATCCTAACCAACAATTTGAAATTAAAAATGAAGCATTGAAGAGACTTGGTGAAGGATTCCAAGGGAGAAACAATCCAGGTTTATGTGGAGTAGGGCTTTCTAATTCCAGAGCTTGCGCAAACGATCCAGATTTAAACGCAAGCGATATCGATACCACAGATCAAGACCACCTCAAAAATATTAACAATACTGCAACGCCTCGGCCGGAGCCTGCAAATATCCAAGTACATTGCAACCAGACACATTGCTCAAAATCAAGAAGTTTTCCTTTAGGTGTCATCACTGTAAGTGTTATAGCCATCACACTCTCATTCATTGGTTTTGGATTGTTTAAACTCGTCAGATGTCGCCGTCGAAAGCAGAGAATTACATCAAACTCTTCTGAAGGGAAATTTAGTCCTCAGCAGCCTAAAGAGTTATACAGAAAAAGTCCATCAACCTTTGTTAACCTTGACTATTATAATGGTTGCTATCCATTGCCTAATGATCAAAATGCAGATGGATTAGCCAATGAATATCTAAACCAATTTAGGTTCAATGTAGATGAAGTTGAATCTGCGACGCAGTATTTTTCGGAAGCCAATTTATTGTGTAAGAGCAAATTCTCAGCAATGTATAAAGGAGTTCTCAGAGATGGTTCTCTTGTGGCTATTAGAAGCATTAACATGACATGCTGCAAAACCGAGGAAGCCGAATTTGCAAAGGGATTGAGCTTATTAACCTCATTGAGACATGAAAATGTTGTTAGACTAAAAGGTTTTTGTTGCTCAAGTAGTAGAGGTGAGTGTTACCTTATCTATGACTTTGCCCCAATGGGTAATTTGTCTCGATATCTTGACATAGAAGATACAAGTGGCCATCAGCTTGATTGGTCCAAGAGGGTTTCTATCATCAAGGGCATTGCAAAAGGTAAATTGTTGTTCCTAATTTCTGATACTCACTTAAGAAATATATGATACAAATGAAAAAGTTTCCAACAATATAGTGTAGGTTGAGATATCAATAAATAAGGTTATTATTGAAAAAACTACTGATTGTTTTTATCATACAGTTTGAAAACTTTCCCCTTTTAAACCTATTTAACAATAAATTAAAGGACTCATAGTAGACTATGACCGTGATCTGACGACTTTTATCTTGCATTCTAACGTGGAATAGCTGACAAATAATCTAGATATATACCTGAAAATTTCACTCCAAACATAGTGAGTTTTTCATATGTTCTTAAGTGTGATAAATGCTTTGGAACAAATAAAATTTGATTGTGACTGTTTTATACTTCTTAAGATCAATAAAGCTGAATGAATGTTTTCTGTGTTTGATACTTGCTATTCCTTTATGATGATCAGGTATAGGATATCTGCACAGCAATGAAGGAAGCAAACCTACAATAGTACACCAGAATATTTCAGTAGAGAATGTGCACCTAGACAAAGAGTTTAATCCATTGATCATGGAAGCTGGACTTCCTAAGCTTCTTGCAGATGATGTTGTTTTCTCAGCTCTAAAAGTAAGTGCAGCTATGGGATACCTAGCTCCCGAATACATAACTACCGGGCGCTTTACTGAGAAGAGCGATATATACGCGTTCGGGGTTATAGTACTTCAAGTTCTATCAGGCAAGAAAGCAATAGGTGGTTCAATAAGGATAGCATTTGAGTCTTTCAAATTTGATGATTGCATTGACACAGATCTTAGAGGAAGATGTTCGATATCTGAAGCAACGACGCTTACAAAGCTTGCAATGCAGTGTATCCATGAGAGCCCCGACGAAAGACCGAGCATGGTGGATGTGATTCAGGAGCTAACTGTATCTCCTGCGCATTCATAAGGATGTACTAATTTCTATTTGGTATTAGGAAATGTTGAAATGTTTACTAATTGTTGGGTTTCATCCATGACTTTAATTTAGTTCCACGAGCACATAAAGTTATCTAAGATAGTCATTGCCAAATAATTGTAAATCTCACTGCTAGCCTTCTAGTCAGACATATAAAAACTTTTATAATTTATACTTGTTGATTGTGGATTTGGATCCTCTTATTTGAATATGGATTTGCATATCTGATGTAGTTGAATAAGTGGCTATGTGGATGAGGCGAACTGTGAAAACAGGTTAAAAGCGGAGACAATGCTGCATAAGAGTTAAGCCCACATCGCGTAGTGCACGTATGAAACAAAATTTATAATATTATTAAGTGAAGTAGAATAATAGTATGAAGGTGGTACATCTGTACACCTTCCACTTCCACCCAGGTGTGTACACTCCTAATCTCCTATATGCAGTACAAATACGGGTGAAGCTTGTGGCTAGTAATTTGGTGCTTCGGCGTCGGAAAGCACTAGTATGTATGTTTTTGTTTCCCCGTGGGATACACGTGTCAATTAAGTCTGTTAATTTCAACAAAATCCCGCTTAGTGACGTACCAGTACTTCTGCAATGCGAATATCGTCTTAATCAACCCTTTTCTATAGTGAATTATAATCACCTGATACGATTCATAATTTAAACTCCTTTTCTATAGACATATCTTAAGATATATATTTTTTAATATAATATTTCTATAACCACTTATGTGTTGTTAGCGTGTGCAATACAAATAAAGGAAAAATCATACTAATAGTCTCTCTTTCACACTGAGTTTAAAAAAGATTTGTTATGATTACTTTTATAATTTTTATTGGAAAATTTAATATTTTCTTTTTATCAAATTAATATTATTTGTAATACTATTAGGTAATTATATATTTAGGAGCGATGATTTTATTAAAAAATATTAAATGTTAAATATAAATATCTATTTCAGTCAAATTTAAACACCTATTTAATATATTGTGAAAATCTAATTATTCTCACCCATTACTCTACTCATATTAGTTTGTTTCTGTACGATCCTATATTTTAACATGTAAATAATAAATTAAAAAAAAATTAAAGAGTTAAATCGTTAATTATATTTAAATTGAGAGACTAAATAATTGTAATTTTATGCTCCATTAAAATGTTTAAAGATGTGTCATCATCTTTTTAACCAAAATAAACCTATAAAAAAATAAAAGATGAATGATATTTTGTTATACTTTTTTTTAAAGATAAAAAAACGTAAATAAAATATAAAATAAAAGACAGATGTATTACAACTAAAAAATAAATTGAGTGCAAGTGTATTTTTGCCTCTATACACATATATAAAAGCATGGATACGATTCCAACTAGTCAATTATTTAAGATTAAGATGAACCCTAAGTGCTGACGTTAATTAACATAATGGATGAGACCACGTAGATGGCTTCGTGGAATCCAAGCAAACATTGACTATAATAAGAAAGGGGAGGGGGTAAATGTAAATCAGCTGTCTCTTGGTGACAAAAGACGCTACTTGCCACTTTTAGGACCACATTCATTAATTCTTCATTTTAATTCTTAACTGATGTGTTCCAAATATATTGATCAGCATTTCTCAATAATTAATTACGAACGCGGTGATCTCACATCTCAGAAATCTATTTCTTGCCAGTCACTCTTAAAATGGTTTCTATTTGACTAGTTTCCTTCTGGATTTTTCCAATTTGTATGTCATAGTCTTACTATTTGTAACGAAAAACGTGTTGCAATGAAAAACCAACTTGTCCATATATGCTCATTACATTCAAGTCATCAAAACAAAAATAATTTTCAAGTTTCAATCTCATTGTGCCAAAAACATTTAATTTAATTTTTTAACAAATTAGTAATGTTTATACAACGTTTTTTTAATTAAAAATTATTAAACTGTGAAAGTAACAATAGTATGAAATTTATTTTTGAAAAGGATTAAACTTGTACTAATATCAAAAGCAAGCAAGCAAGAGTTTATTGTTTGTTATGAAGATAAAACAAAATAATAATAGCGGTCGTAGTCATAAGATAAAATATAAATTAAAATTAGGTATAAGGTTTGATATTTTGTAACACGAAGATATTTTAATGATATTTTGTTGGTCCACGAGTCTTGAATTTGCTACTAGAAGAAAGAAAAGTTAGGAACAGAACAACTACTCCACTAAAATCCAAAACAAGCAACAGAGAACGTATGAAAACTAAAAAAAGTAGTGCCATTCTGGTAAATAGTCACATCTTATAGGAGTATTTTATAATTTTGAATACAGACTCTGACGAAGAAAGCACCGAGAAAATGTCAAAATGTGAACAACACCATTACTGAAAAAGTGAGAAAAACCCACCGCTATCGTAATCCAATACGTTACATTGGCGTAGCCGAAAGACAAAAAGTCAATATCTTGTCCCTTCCTTTCACCCATAAATGAAACCCACAGCTCCCCTTTCCCTTTCTACACTCCAACGACCAACACAACACACAAACACCAATTTTCTCAAACACAAACACAACAGAAAGAAACTTTATAACATAGCATGAAAGAAATGAAACTAGTTTGGTCCCCAGATAAAGCAAGTAACGCATACATCCACACAGTTCAAGCTGTAAGCATCGTTTATTAAATCAATCCATCTTCATTTATTTATTTATTTATTTATTATTATTTAGTATTAGCTACTTAAAATTTGTTAGTGTAACCGATTAGTGTTATGATAAATTTTGTGCAGTGTGAGATTTTCAATGAATCTGGAGTGGCGGAGTTAGTATCTGCTATGGCAGCGGGATGGAACGCGCAGCTTATAGTGGAAACATGGTCACGTGGCGGAGTTATCCCAACGAGTGTGGGTTTAGCCATAGCGAGTCGTCAAACGTGTGGAAGACACGTGTGCATAGTACCTGATGAACGGTCGAGATCAGAGTATGCAAAAAGCATGGGAGAAGCGGGTATGTCGCCGGAAATTATGGTTGGGGAACCGGAGGAAGTTATGGACGGTTTAATCGGCGTAGATTTTTTGGTTGTTGATTCTCGTCGGAAGGATTTTCCGAGAGTGTTGAGGCTCGCTAAATTGAGTGGTAAAGGTGCTGTGTTGATATGTAAGAATGCGAATTTTATTTCGAAGATGGATTCTGGTTTTATATGGAGGAGCGTGGTGGCGCGTGGATCGAGACGACTTGTTAAGTCGGTGTTTCTTCCAGTGGGGAAGGGAATTCATATGGCGCATTTTTCGGCTTGCGGTTGTGATAACTCTGTTTCAGCGATGAATCATAAGGGACATGCTATTTCCAATAGATGGATTAAGCATGTTGATCAACGCTCAGGGGATGTGCACTTTATTCGAAGATGAAAATATGTATATATCTCAACTTTAATTCCAAAACCATTTTTTCCTTTTTTTTGTTTGTTTGTAATTAATATGGTATGAATACGATTAAGAGTATAGGTGAAAAGGATGTTAATGCTGAAGAGCTTGACCTTAATTACTGTATCACAAATGTGTTGTTTTATTTATTTTTACGAAGATAAAACCATTTGTAGGTTAATGAATTCTTTTTAAGAGTAGTATCAAAGTTTATTAGTACTCCTTAAAAGCATTGCATCGTTTATGTTTATGTTCAAACCATTCATAAAACTGCACATTGAACGACTTGAGATTGATTATACGACACAAAAATATAAAAAACAATTGAACATTGGCCGTTAGTTGAGTTCACACTCTAAGCGTTGAACATTGGACGTACGTTAACTGTCAGTGTTCATGTTGCCTTATTTGGGCGCCTGCACTAGGTGCTACCTTGGACCGTCAGCTGCCCTTTATGCATACGAAATAATGTTGAGAAGTATTTCCCATGGGTTTTAGACTCTTAATTGTTGTGTCTCTTCATAGATTTAATTAAATATGTGTTTTTATATGTTTGAGACACAATAGTAAGTGAAAATACAGCTTTTGATTAAAAAAAAAAATGAACATATATGATTTTAACCCTCGATGAAGGTTGCTTTTAATACATGAAGCGTAAGTGACTTGTATTATAAATAAGTGTTGCATACACAAAATTAGTAAATTGTTCTAAGCCATTTTCTCTTATTTTCTTGCTATAAATAATCATTCTCTTCTAAAAGTAGAAAATACTTGTATAAACTACTAAAAAGATAAATTTGTATTACTTGTTTGTGAAAATCTTGATGTTGGTCATTCTATTTGTTGGGGGAGTTTGAGAGTTCACCAACAATAATAAGTTAATTGTTTCACAATTTACAATAGATTTTAACATTATATTTTCATTCAAAAATTTAAAATATTATGTATATAAGTCACACATTTTATATAAAATATTTTATTTATTTATTGTTGAAATGAGACTAAACACTCATAATTGAAATTCAACACTTTTTTCCTCTAGTGTAACTCACATCACTATACTTGATCCAAATTAGAATCACACACATATTTCCTTACAAGTCAATCAATTGCTTTAATATTATTTGTTGACGAGTTTGGTGAATCGTTGCATCCTAAACCAACGATTTTTTATTGGGTCAAAAAAATAGGTCAATCTGATATATAAATTTAGGAGTAGGGTATTTTTGATATAAAATAAGAAAAAGAGAATATATTAAAAAAAATCGTAAAAAAACATTGAAAAAAAATTACAGAGACATTTTTAATTATAATAATAATAATTTTATTTACATTTTTAGTTACTTTTTTAGGTGTAAAATATTGTAATTAAATATTAGTATATGTTTTTTTTTACAATTAGGTCTTTTATTTGTTTAACCAAACTTTTTTGTGTATTTCTTTTAGGTTTAAATACACTAAAAAAAAATCATTTCATTAAAAAGTGTAAAATGCTTGATTTAACAGCTTCAAACGTTAAGATAGCTCTAATTACATCATTAATAATAAATATGATAAAATAATATATTTTTATCAGTTAAATATCATGATAAAAAATATAATTGAATGTATATATAAAATATTTTTTATATATTAAAATTATATGTATAAATTAAATTATTTTTACAATTATACTCAAACTTTTAATATTAAACATAATTTATCATCATAATTTTTTTTTTAACAAAATAAAACGATTTATAAAATAAAAAATATTTCTGTTTACGAAGTTTTTTAAACTCTATCTTATCGATATAAAACTTACTTTCCAATATTTTTTATCATACCTAATCAAATATTATTAAACTTTATTGTAATAAATGATGGACGGTCGATTTAGAAGATTCTGATAGTATTTTAAATTTTATACTAACTTTAATTTATCATTTCCAAATAAACTTATTAAATAAAAGATATATATATATATATATATATAAAATATTATAGAACTTTATTTAATAGAAGGCAGATTTAGTGTTTTCCAAGTGTTATAACAGACGAAAAATGTTGTTTGAACACTAGTCCGAGTTGTGAGACACATTAGAGCCGTGTTGTATGAGTGTCTAACATCAAAACGCACGTAATTCGAGAATTGTCAAAAGAAACATTTCAACACGTCATCTATCTAGATCGATACATTTTTGTTTAAATTAAATTAAACAAATTTCATTGCGATTCCCAATAGTAACAGTAATTCCCAATTTCAATTCAAAAAGAAAAATTCAATTCAAATCAAATAATAAAACTGAAACTTGGAAGAAAACAATTTTGTTTTTGTTTTGTTCATCCCTGTTCTTGTGAGGGCTGTGCTCGTCGTCTCTAAAGCGATCAATCAAAGCAAAGCAAAACAAGCGTGAGAGAGAAGGCAGCACAGCATCATGTCAATGTCAGATTCTGATTCCTCCTCTTCTTATGGCGCCGCCGATTACCAAAATTTCAAGCAAATTACCCGCGACCGTAACCCCCTTCTTTCTTCTTCTCCGAATTCGTCTTCATTCAATTCTTAATTCATTTCGCTATTACCAGAGCTTTAAATTCACGCAATCGCTATTGTACTTGGTTTCGAGTGTAACTTTTTACGCTGATACTTTTATAGTAATGAATGATGAGGTTTTACTTGTAATCTTCCTAGACAATATTTGAATTATTATTTAAGTTAAGCTGATATTTTTCAATTTTTTGCTACTATTGCTGGTACTGCAATTTTTCTGAGTTTTTCTTTTGTTCATTTCAACATTGAATAATTTTTGATTGAGTAAGTTTTTTTGATTTCTTTTTGCTGATATTGTCTCCAGGATTATTACATGAAATGCTAAGGTCAACAAAAACAGGGGATTCCAAATCAACGTGGAAGGTATTTGATGCTACTAGTTAAATTAATTCTGTGTTGATTTTTTTAGCTTAACACTAGATATAGAGAAATAGAATGCGTTAACCTTTTGTCTGTCTCACCTAAAGTTTGCAGTTCACTGACAATTAGATAATTCACGTGTTTTAATTACTTGCTTTATTCATTGCATCATCAAGATGTTTTTGTCCCTAGATATGTTTAATAGTATGCACTATGGACTGGTTCATGCACACTAAATGCTGGTAGATATGTTTTTTCAATAAAAAAAATGTGGCGATAATATGCATGCATGTTGTGCTAGCCTGAGTCTAAATACTTTTTTTGTATAAATGAGTGAAGTGTTGAAGGTGAATTTAAAAATAAAAAAGTATAGCATAAAATTTGAATTTATTGATTACCATCTTATGCTGGTTCATGGTTTGCTTTGCCTTTAGGTACTAATAATGGACAAACTTACTATAAAGATAATGTCTCACTCATGCAAGATGGCCGATATCACTGACGAAGGTGTTTCATGTAAGGATCACATAAATTAAATGTCAAATTTTAGTGACTGTGTTTAATTATGTGTCCTTGTTAAATTAACATTTTTATTAGTCTACTTGTTCCATCAAAAGAAATATTTTCTCAACTATCAATAATGAACTCAAGAAGTGGGTCTAGAGAAGAGTTAGATCTATTATAAATAGTCTTATTCTACATTTACAAGAGACTTGTTGCACTATTTCAACTCATTACATCCAGTCACAAGACAGGAACTCCTACTATTGTGTCAAGTCTCCCCTTTCTTTCAGTTAATATTTATGTTATCTAATCCGATCCCTTCAATTTTCTTATTTTTCCATCCAAATAGTTTTGTGTTGTCTTCTATTTAAAGTAGTTCAATTTTTTTTAATACTGGGTATTAGACAGCAGTAAATGTAGCTCATTTTATATTTAGAAGTGAGAAAAAGCCTCATTTAAAGCTTGTTTTATCCATTGGGGTAACTGAAAAAGGACATACACCATGCCAGCAGCAACATTTTAAGTCACAATTTAACTTGCTTGCTTTGATTGTGGTTTAGTTTTTGGATTTGTGAATGATATTTTATTCTCTTTTTTGCCTACTCTTAAGTACAACTAATATTTTGAAAATAAAATGAAGTTATATATAAATGGCATTAAAAATAAGATGTAACTTAGAGATTAAGGATAAAGGAATAAATGAATTAAAAAAAACAAAAGATTAACTGAAATTTGCATTATGAAGACACTTCAACATCAGCAAGCATAAGAAATATGAACATTTTCTCAAAGATTTGTGATTAATAATCAACTGTTGTTGATAATAATGACAGAGTACAAAAATTACATGTGTCTATTTTATATCCTTTGTAAAATTTTAAGCTTCTGTTCCAAAAACTAAAAGAATATAAAAATAGAAAGCACGAGTTGTTTGGTAATTTGATATATATTTTTTGTATAAATTAAGGAAAGGACATACTTAGAATAATAAAATCAAATTGATATTGCTCTGAATAATGATATATCTTAGTATAGAAGAGAAAACACTAATCCTTACTTATATTTATACCAGACTTCTAATCCTAATTAAATAAGGAAACAACCATGCCATATAAGGAAATTTAAAAATTAATGCTTAAAGATAATCTAAGATGATCGGACATATTTTATAATAAAATAATGGTGTATAAGATATTTTTCAGATACTCCAACTATATGCATACCACTTATGGTTCAATTGGTAATAGATCGGCTTTCAAAATAGAAACTAAAAATTGGTTTAATCCAGTAAAAAGAATTTAATACTTGTTTTTCTGTTTGGTTTTTGCATTTGCGATCTATTGTATCAGTTAATTAACACTTCTATTAGTAAGTTTATTTACATATAAGTCTCTGACCCTCTCTCAACGTCTCATCCTCATTTGTTGGACATCCCTTTTTTAGTTCTATTTCGTTTATGGTTTGATATTTTGGTGTTCTTTTTGTAGTGGTTGAAGACATATACAAACGAAGGCAACCATTGCCAACAATGGATGCTATATATTTCATCCAGCCAACCAGAGAGAAGTAACACATCTGATTTTCTTTCCTGTTCCTATTGTTCTGCACTTTTCTGTGAAGTATGTGACTAATGTCCCAATGAACACATTTTTTACAAAACATTTTTTAATATATAATTTCCTGTCTCTTAGTTGCAAATAAAAGTATGAAGTCATTTTTAAGTTTTGAATATCAAAAGGTATAATTTGTTCCAACTTCGTCCATTATTCTCTTAGGTTCTCTGCCATTTAGTTTCCCTTTTACTTCTCTCCTTATGTTTATTTCCAAATATGTCACAAGTTATGTCTTGCTTTTTACTTTTATCATTTTTGGTTTGAATTTTCCTTTTTATTCTCTACAAATACCATGATCATACATTACTTTGTTTCCAAATCTCTCTTCCTTCTAATTATTCATTTGTAACGTAAATTACTGAATGATAATTATGCCACATCCTTTTGTCTGTAAGATATTTTCACTTAGCTTTGATGTAGAATTTAGCTAATCTAAACTGTTGAGTTTTTTCAGATTCATCCTTATTTAGTAAGTTTTTTCTCCATTTTGTTTGCAGTGTAATTATGTTTTTGTCAGACATGGCTGGAAGGGCACCCTTATACAGGAAGTATGTAGTAACCGTTATAGTATCTTCTTTGTGACATTCATCCTGGCTACTATTTATTTGATTTCAAGCTCTTTTTTTTGTTTTTTGTGTTCATGTAGGGCATTTGTTTTCTTTAGTTCACCTATTTCCAGAGAATTAGTTTTGGAAATTAAAAAAGATCCAAGGGTGTTGAATCGATTAGGTGCATTGAGAGAGGTGAAGATATTTTAGTAATTAGAAGCAAGATTGTGCTGAAATTCTTATATTTACTTATTTATTGCCGATTGTGATTTCCCTCCTTATTTGGATGACACCATGCAGATGAATTTGGAGTTTTTCGCCATAGACAGCCAGGTATATGGTTGTATACTTTTCATCTGTTATATATTACTTTTGTTCAATAGAACTATAATTAATTTTGTTCCTTTTTGGTTGTTAAAAAATTTCAAAACTTATGACATGCTGAGGTTCTGTGTTGATCCAGTTCCACCTACCCGTGAATGTATATGTCAAGTGATGAATCAGGATTTCTTCCATTTAAATTAATCATAATCTAGTAACTGTTGAAGAAAACATTCTCTATATACAATGGGTGTGCTTGAATTCACTGATAAATGGCACAAATATACTATGCTTAATTGCATATTGCTGAGTCTGCTGAGTTAGAATCTTTATTGTGGGATACATTGAAGCACGTTTTAAAAAGTGAACAGCCAGAAAACATGTGGATTAGAAATTACATCTTTGCAAATTGCAATTTTGATCATTATTTTGCAGTGGCAGAACAGGGAATTTTCCATTAGGGGGCCAATAACCAGAGACAAAGTCAAAGGTGTAACACCCTTTCTCAATAGGGGACCAATAGCCAAAGACACAACTAATTATATTGAAAAAATGAATTAATACAAAGTTTTGGGTGGCCATGGCATGCCCGTTTTCATGTGTCTTTTACAATTTCTTATTAGGAACTCAAATGTCATGAAACCTGCTTGTTGAGATTCTTTCCTTGAGAAATGTTAAATACGTATCAGCTTATAATTGTGCTCATTAGAATTTTTTTATTAGTTTCTAGTCTCGTCATTATCTCATTACTTTGTGCTTTCAGCTCTAAGGTGTGTTTCTGGTCGTATCAATGCAGGGTTTCATCACAAATAATGAGAGAGCAATAGAGGAGCTATTTGGAGACGAAGAGAATAATCGCAAAAGTGTTGCATGTTTGAATGTGATGGCAACACGAATTGCTACAGTTTTTGCTTCATTAAGAGTATGTAGATGGTGCTCTTTATGACAAGAATACTGAAATATTGTAGTCAAGCCGTACTTTTGTAAAACAGATGATTGATAAATTTTCTGAAGCATATAAATATTTTTTAGGAATTTCCTGCTGTCCGCTTTCGGGCTGCCAAGTCTCTAGATGCAACCACAATGACTACTTTCCGTGATCTTATTCCTACAAAGCTTGCTGCTGGAGTCTGGGACTGTCTTATGAAATATAAAAAAACCATACCTAATTTTCCTCTAACTGAGACCTGCGAGTTGCTCATTATTGACAGATCTATTGATCAGGTTTCTTTGATCCATTTTTGTTGGTTATTTACTTGTAATATCATTTTATCAAACTGCAATGTTGCTTACATTGAGGATATTATTCTGATTTTGTAGATTGCTCCTGTAATACATGAGTGGACATACAATGCCATGTGTCATGATTTGCTTAATTTGGAGGGAAATAAATATGTTCACGAAGTAATTTCAACAGTTTTCCTTTCTGTCTTTGAATTTTTGGGTCCAGTCTCTTGTTTATAAACATGAATTCGTGGTATATATTTTTAAGGTTCCTGGCAAGGCTGGAGGTCTACCAGAGAGAAAAGAAGTTCTTTTGGAGGATCACGATCCTGTATGGCTCGAGCTTCGACATGCACATATTGCTGATGTAGGTCCTGCTTTTATGCTTTATTTATTTTTTTTATTTTAGAAGAGATGGTAAATTCCACCATAATTAACTCACAACTGTGAGATTTGAGGTTCAAACCCGGGACAAGACGTCCAACCTAACAATATCGGCATTTGTCAGTTGAGTTAGGACTCCTGCTTTTATGCTTTTACTATCCTAGACTTGAACAACATGGATACCTTTTGATATCGATGATCATGTCAGGCTAGTGAACGACTACATGAGAAGATGACTAGCTTCATTTCAAAGAACAAAGCTGCACAAATTCAACATGGTTCAAGGTGAGTAGAGTAGTAATCTTCTGGGGATTTAATTGATGGTGAACAAACTGATTCAACGGTTTAGTCATTATCAGAAATTAAATATTCTCTTTATTAAAAAAAATTATAAATTGTATGATTTCATGTATCCTATGGTTTGACTTGAATTCATTCCCCACTGTGATGTAAAAGTTGGCACTTTGCCACTCATGGTGTATTCGGAGATGTGATAATTGCCTGAGTTTTTCCATCCATTTTGCAACGGCTAGATATCAAATTATTATCAATAATATTCAAAGTTAGTATCAATAATATTCGAGCTCTTATTATTTCTCTCATCCTTTTATCTTCAAATCCATGACTCAACATTTTCAAACTATTTCAAACTGTATATGTTGTCTACATTTGGCCTTTTCAACGAAGCTTGGATTTGTAGTTTTATTTAAATATTTATTTATCTAATTATCTAGAGTTCATAATAAGCTTCACTTGAACTATGAATTTGTATTGTATTTACAGAAATAGTGCTGAAATGTCGACAAGGGACTTACAGAAGATGGTTCAAGCACTTCCACAATACAGCGAACAAATTGACAAGCTCTCCCTCCATGTAGAGGTTAGTTTTGTTGAAATGCTATCTTCATACAACTATTTTTTTTCCTCAAAAAGATAACATGATATGGTTTGCATTACACAAATACATGTGCTATCTACGTTTTGAGGAATAGGCCTTTTCAACAGTTTGCATTTGTCCTCAAAGAAAAATCTTATTGTAATATGGTCATGCCATATCTTTTATTGCCTCATAGGCCATTTCCCTTCTTACCACCTCGCTGTTTAATAAAAATGAACTTAAAGATGTTATCTTTTATCCCAATTAATACGATTGATTCCGTCATGGTTTTCACTGATGGATGACTGAATTAGTGAACTTTTGCGCCCAAGTCTTTTAGATATTTCTGCAGATAGATGACTTTTGGTAGACAGTTTAAAACAAGATAAAATAGCACATACGGATTTTGTTCAATATTTTTTATGTATATTTAATGTAGAAACAAAACGCAATGTAATAATACTGGTACATTTTGGATTTTTGGATCCATCTACAATGGTGGAATAAAATAGAGCATAACAAATCCTAGAGAATGGAGCAAAACAGACTGTTTTTCCCCATTGTCTCCACATGTTAACTGCTACCTTAGATATTTAAAAAACAAAAAGTGCTACCTCAGTTCTTTTTCACAATTAAAACTCGAGTATAATTGGGTGTTGATGACTTTTGTTGAAAATACATTTATCATCTTTGTATTTATTGCCTTGAGTCTAGATAAAAAGAACTTTGTTGTGTAGTTCAAACAAACGGTTTCATCGTATGTCTCTCTCTCTCATTTCTCGCATTCAACAACTTTAATAATGTTAAATTAATTTGCTAGTCCCTACAGTTTAAAAAGTACAAATGGGTCAAATATTTCAATTTTCAAAAAAGAAACTAAAATTCAGGTTTCTAAATCCACTCTATTGTTTGATCTTAATGGCCTACGGGACCCAGTTGAAAAATATTTTGCAACTATGGGGACTCATTATAGTTTCACATGACAGAGGCCTATTTTAAAATCCTAAATCATGCAGGGCTTGGAGCTTAATTTATTTAATAATGGTTTGACATAGCTTAATTTATCTATTGCTTGACATAGCTTTACAAATGACGGGCTTCTTATTCCAGCTTGCAGGAAATATTAACAGAATCATTAGGGAGTCAGGACTACGGGAACTGGGCCAGCTGGAGCAAGATATTGTTTTTGGAGATGCAACAATGAAAGATGTGATCAAATTTTTGTCTATGAAAGAAGTAAGATATTCTTAATGTAGGAAAGGAAATGGTGTTCTTCAACATCTAATCAATGCACAAGTCAAAATTAGAAAACTTTAGTGAAAATATGAATTTTAAATTAGGCATTCAAGTTTTTCATTGTTTCGTATGTTAAATTTCATACACATACCCACTTTTACGCAGGATACAACCCGTGAAAATAAATTGCGCTTGTTAATGATTCTTGCAGCTGTTTATCCTGAGAAATTTGAGGGAGAGAAGGGTCTGAATTTGATGAAGGTACGGTTTCTTTCTTATTGGGTGCCGAATTAATTTTCACTTGCTGTTCATTTTGAAGAATAATATCTTGCAATGATTGCCAACACCTGTAATGATGTTATCCAGTTTTTACGTTTCAAGTACTTTTCAGGTAGCACGATTAACAAATGAGGATATGAATGTTGTCAATAATTTGAGAATGCTTGGGGGACAACCAAATACCAAAAAACGTTTGACGGGTGCTTTCGGTCTTAAGTTTGGTATTCCTAAGGTGAAGGTAATTTCTAGTTTTAAATATATGATTTTTTTTTACATTATTTCTGACAAATGTTGTTTCAAAATTGTCAGAAAAAGCGTGCTGCAAGGAAAGAACGTCCTGGGGAAGAAGAGAAATGGCAGCTATCACGCTTTTATCCCATAATAGAGGTACAAATTACTTTAATTAATGCTTGATATGATTTTCCCACATAAAATATGTATCCACTTATGTAATTTTACTAAGAGGAGAGCATTAGAATAAAATTTAACTACGATTCTCTTTGAAAATATGTTAAAAAGAAAACAGTTATTAGTTATTCTTTCTTTTAGCATCATTGGAATATCAGGCAAATGAAGGCCAAATTCATTTTTTCATATGGCGAAGAATTTTAATTTGAAAGAGGAATATATTTATGATTACATATTTAGCCATAAAAGTTCTAAAGCCACATATATGATGAATGGATGGATATTCAGGAACTCATTGAAAAACTCACGAGAAATCAATTGTCTAAGGAAGATTATCCATGTTTGAATGATCCAAGTCCAACTGCACACAGCTCACCTTTTGTTGGGACTGTAAATCAAAATCCACATTCAATGAGATCAAGACGCACACCAACTTGGGCACGACCGCGAGGTTCTGATGATGGATACTCAAGGTATTATGTGCTGTTATACCCTTCACTTTTGAGTTAGGTAGACTTGCACAAGTTTGTTTGTTATTATGTGCTAGTAGATAACTTCCCACAACAAAGCAAGTGAAGGCTTTGTTTTAGGCCAAAAAAGTATTTCTAGTGGTTAATGTCCTTCACTTGCTTTGCTGTGGGATTTGAGTAGTATGCATGAGATTGTAGGTTCAAACCTGATTGCCTCCATTTTCACAAAAACAAAAATTTATACTTTCAAAAAACATATATAAGGGTAAGAATTTTCTTAATATAAATGGGTTCCTCATCCTGTAATGGGTCTCTCCTTTTCGAATTGGAATTATCTTATCTCATTAGCAAACTTTTTCTATTATATATTAAGCTTAACTAATGAGATGTAGTTGAAATAAAATTGTAATAATTTAGTAAATTTAATTTAATTTATAATGGCTTTTATCTTAGAATTTCTATTGGGTTGTAGCGAACTGTAATCTATTTGTTGAGTTTAAAGACTATGCACGAACGTGCAAAGGAACTTACACATATATACATGCATACATGCATACAATTATATGTTATCATGAAGTCACTTTGTTATATTATTTTGTAAATTATTTTCATCAGTATTTACATTATGAGATAGGATTGGATGTATATGCAAAACAATTACACAGTCTCTGAACTGTGTTTGAATACTCTCCCATAGTCAATTTTTATATTTTCTTGCTGGCATGCAGTGATTCGGTGCTTAGACATGCTTCTAGTGATTTCAAGAAGAGAGGACAACGAATATTTGTATTCATTGTTGGTGGTGCAACCCGATCAGAGGTTCGAAAAAAATTTCAATGAGTTGTGATTGTAAATTGTCTTTCAATTATATTTTATCGATTGTTCTTATACAATGCTTTACTCTTCAGCTAAGGGTTTGCCACAAGCTTACCAGAAAGCTGAATAGGGAAATTATTCTAGGTTCATCGAGTCTTGATGATCCTGCACAATTTATCACGGTATTGAACTTTCTACCGTTTTCAGTGCCAATTGGGTGCCTTAACCAGAATTGTAATTTGGAGGGAACCATCATTGTGTTCAATTTTTCTTGTTTTGCAGAAATTGAAGATGCTAACGACACATGAACTTACATTAGATGATATCCAGATATAATGTTACGGAAGTCGAAGATGAGCTTCTGCTTACTTGTAAAATATTTCTTGTAATTATGTAGTTCAATCATCTCATCATTGCAGTTCATTTGGATATTCAACTCCTTGAGGTTCAACCGAGTCACCTATTGATATACTCTACATGGCTAGGAAATCTTCATTAATTACTAACCAGAATAACTTATGTAGTTTTCCATGAATTAACAGACTCTTGGATCTGAATATCGAAATTATGAAGCTAATACTTTGTACCAAAATAGAGGCACTATTTACACTGCTGAAAAAAATAGACATTTTCACATTGTTAAGCTACGGATGATTCAATTGGACATATTTTGATTAGAAGAAAGACTGCATAAAACATGGCACCAATTTAAAACATTTATGACACATTATGGGATCGTGTTGCAAATTCCTTCTTTCCCCATGCCCCCTTCTACAATCCCACAGCAAAGTGATAAACAGAGAGTTGTATTGAAAAGATATAAGAGAATATTGCTGGAGTCCACTATCCCAGGCAAGAGCATATTTTGTCCATGACAGTTGGAGGTTATGACTACTCTTTAAGTTTTTCTTTATACATATATATACCAATATGCTAATTGTACCATCAATTTTATTATATATTTAAATAAGTATACAACGTTTGCTAATTAATGTAATACTGGGTATCTACTGTGCCGCAATTGCTAAGGCAATTTTCATATATGCTACTCACATTTGATAAAAACAGAATTCAAGCTTTGCCACGCCCAACGAAGGAAACTAATGTTCTTACTGTAAAAATTACTTTCATAATAGCTTAATTGCTTTTCTGTATTGAAAATGAACAAGCACTCAACAGTTTCGTATCCTCTTTCTAATGTCAATGTTAATGTGACCCAACTTGTTCTAGTTGGAGCACAAGAAATCTCAGTTTGGTCAGTGAACCGCAACGTGTACATCTAATGAAAAGTATTCAAAATACTCAAGGAACACATACCTATTCCTATATCAAACATCATCAGCCAAACAATGGCAAATTACTAGGCTACACTACCTAAACAAAAAAGATGCCTAGAAAACTAATAGTACACGTGCTTCTTCAATCCTCGGGATTGCTACTGCGGAGTACTTTCTCCTTTTGAGACAGCAAGTTCTCTGCCTTTCTCTTCCTGACATCACCAACTATTTCATTAACATATGCAATGTATTTGTCAACATCAAATTTTCTTTTGCATCCTTCATAATTCATGTATCGAATTTTCCCAAAAATGGGACGCTCTCGCCAACCCTGAAATGAATAGAAACACAGATGTCAAATACTGAGAAATCATGAAGAAAATTTACAGTTCTACTTGATTTAGAAGAAAAACTCAAATCAGTTCCACATAAAATGGAACTACCATAGCCTAGAGGCACCAAAAGCACTTAAGACAACTGTACTCCTCCATTCTTCCTCAACATTTATATTAAGTTGTGTAGCAATAGCAGACAAGAACGAAGTATGCGAACCTGATCATGTACACCACATATAGACCACATACAACCAACATAACCACTTGGATCCCTCCCATCCATTTCATACTGCAGTCAGGTGAAGTTATTGTCATTTATACAAATAATAATAACTTTCATCTTATAAAAACTGAATTTGTAATTAGATTTCTTCTCTACATCGACCAATGGTTGGAAGTATATACCTTGTTATTTAAATATATACATATCTCAAGGGCTTCTTCAGGTCCACTTGTCCATTCCAGTATCTTCTTTGCCCAATACATTCTGCACAATAAAATTTCTAATTGAGAAAACATATTTCTTTAATATGTATGGCTCACTTGTTTTCTCACTCTATAAAGAATGAGATCCTACGAAGATCAAGTAGAACTATAAGGGGAAATAAATTATTTTGATGGATTTATTGCACGATGGTATGACATATATAATAAACTTAAAATTAGATTGCGCAACATTAGATTCTTCAGAAAGCAACAAAAAGGAGACAATGACTTATCAAGAAGTAACTAACCTCATAAAACCGTGCATTTTACCATAGTGAACCATCTCTAGTTGAGAAGCATTCCAGAGCTGATATGTACCCAAAAATAAAAAGAAATACATAATGCTTATTAGGGAAAATGCCAAATAAAGCAACAAAAAAAAAAAGTATTACTATCCATGAAAGATTGGCTTACACGATCAGCAGTCTGTGCCTTCTCCAATTGCTCCCTTCTGAAAAATAAAAAAACTACATGAGCTTACAAGTAAACATTAGACCTAGAAAACAAAAACAAAAATGCGACTCACGTGTAATTATGTTGTCGCTTATCAGAGGCATGATCGAGTAAAGTCTTCCGAGCCCACTCCCATGCTCCTTGTAATGAATCATAATGAGGTTGATAGAAGCAAAAGTTATCAGCAAGTTCTCTCCGCACAATCAACTCTTCCAAGAAAGCATCAACCGCCTTCACACCAACGTTGAAGAATAGAAAAAGTTAAGTTCAACATAAGTCACCATTTTTTTTGGGGGTGCGGGATCAAGCAACAGAAACTTTAGATCATTATTATTTGGTTCCACAGCAGTAACTCTACAGCTTGAGTTTGCAATAGTCAAACTTAACTCTCCAAATTGACTACATTTGACCAGATTTTTATAGCATTTGATTTCATTAATGAGAAGCAATTTTGATGGCAACAGTTTATAGCTTTCATGTTGATGTTGAATCAATTCTAACATTTTGCAATTTTTCATATACGTGTTAAAACTCTTTTTGGTAAATTACACACACTTAAAAGCAACTTTGATCAATATCAAAACGTGAATTCATAAAAATCACATTTTTAGAAATGCATCCAAACATAAACTATTTTACATCACTTTTAACTAAAATAAATGTTTATCACGATACTATCAATACAACCAAAACCATACACCAAGTAAAACAACCTTACCTGAGGATGTGAAACTCGTAGCTTACGTGCTTCTAAAGCACATCTTTGAGCAGATATCAGTCCAAAATGCAAATAGGGAGATAAACCGGAAAGTGCAGTTGGTTTACATGGATTGTTGCGATCTGTTGAATAATTTTTCAACCTTTTAGTCAAGAATCCATTTTTACTTCCCATCAATACTTCCATTGCAGCAATTTCCCCAGGCTCACACCAATCAACTTCAGGTACCTCAGCTCCATTCCTAGATTAGAAAAAGGTAAAAGAAATCCAATAATAATGATATTAACATATATAACCACATGAACCAAGCACAAACAACAGACACAACTATGACACGTTCTATAACAATAGAATTGCATAAAACTACATGTCTCAGTGTCGTGCGAGACATCATACATGCTTTAAATCTGAAGTGTCTAAACTACATAACTCACAGTAAACACATAACTCAAACTTTCAAACCTTAGCACTTGAGCAATGATATTATCCCAATCAATGTAGTGATCTTCAGAAATGACCCATTTCGTATTTGGCGGTTTAATATTAGGAAAATCAACGAGATACTCAGAAAGCTTTTTGTTTATCTTTCCCCTTATTGTCCTAGCACTATACTCCAATTTATCGGAAGCTACCCAAAGTGGCACAACGTTGTGAGCATCCACTTCATGAACCGTAACCAAATCGCTTACCTTCTCACAAATCTCAGCTTTACATTTCTTCATTTCTCGTAATGGTGACATGTCTGTCACCAACAAAGAAGCTCCACATTCTCTAACAAATTTCGATACAGTTTCCTCTGCTTTACCCTACAATAAACAAATAATAATTTAACATTTGAACTTCGAAGAAAAATTAGAAAATAAAATATAAAATAGAACTATATTATACTATACCCGAAACAAGAAAAACGGTATTTGAAGAGTGTGTTGCAATTGGTAAGACAATTGACGCAATCCTTTGAGCATGAACCCAAAATGACGAGACTTTGCACCGATGAAGTGATCGAAGAGATTGAAAACAACGGCAACTGGAACGTTTGATTTGTTGGCTTGTTGAACGGCGTGGATGAGAGCCCAATTGTCTTTCAACCGTTGATCTCTGAACATCCAATAAACGACCGGACCGGTTTTTCCTGAACCTTCTTTGAGGGTCCGAATGCGACCGGGGTTCACTGACATTGGCGGTGACGGTGACGAAGCCATTAACGAAATTAGTGGGGTAGGTAGCTAACGTGCGCCTTGGAGGGAATTTCAACCGTTTTAACGTTCAGTGTGTGGTTTCAAACCAACATACGCACTTCCACTATCTGTTTGACACGTGTATAAAGTTTTTATATTTAATGAAATTGTTATATCCGAGGCCCAAATTCAATTGGGCTTCCATAGTCCAGTATCAACGTAAAAACTTAGAAGAAAAAAAAATAGAAAAGTTTCCTTTGTACCCCACAATTAGCCTTGTACCCCCAAAATATTTCAAAAATATCAAAATTACCCTCAATTCTTTTTTACTATTTCCGGAAAACTTATACACATAAGTTTTCTTCTGTACTTTCCAAAAAAATATCCGGAAAAAAAACAAAACGCCCACCGTGGGGCTCGAACCCACGACCACAAGGTTAAGAGCCTTGCGCTCTACCAACTGAGCTAGACGGGCTTGTGACAATATTTTCCGATTATAATATATATTCTTTGAAGCGTTTTTATATCAAGAAACTTGCCTCCTCAACACTTATTAAACTGACCTCATTTCTTATTTACTTTTCCCCCCTTTATTTTTATGAAATTAAACTTTAGACTAGTGTGTGATCTTTCAAGAAAAATCTCAATGTCAAAGTACCAATTCACCAACAACGTTGAACTATTTACGTACTATTTATATAGACCCTTGTATTGATAGTAAAATTTTACCAATTGAAATTTGAACCAAATTTTTACCAATTGTGTTAACTTATTTGATATTTACTTCATTTCTTTACTATATGACATTTGACATAAAAAAACATATTAAAAATTTTAATTAATATAAAGAATGTGGTTTATTTATGGTTTTTAATAAAAATGTTGTCTAAAAAATGGTATAACAAGGATATTCTTAATAAACAAAAACAGTTGTTATTCTTTTCATATTTTTTTTATATAAATAAAAATTTAAGCAACAGGAATTGGCATGGAGTGAACCGTTATTATTCCTTTCATACCTATATAAAATTGTTACATCAGAATTAAAAAGAGGGGGTTTGATAATAAATCCATTTGGCACCATCCATCAAATAAACTCTTCATATTTTATCTTCTCAATCGAAGCCTTAAATCTATTTCCCAATAAGTTCTATACACTGATCAAACTCAATTATATATATATTGTATGTCGCAAAGCTCAATATCACCGGCGATCCCATCCCGGAGAAAAAAACTGCCGTATCCGCCACCATCGCCTCGACGGAGGACGAAAAACAAGTCAAAGTTCGTCACGACCTTGAAGCGATGCTCATCAGCGCCTCTGCTTTCACAAGGAGATAATCATGAAGAAGATGTTGATCTCGTTGGCCATAACTATTCTTTCGGAATCGGAAAGACACTTTTCCGACCTCAAACGTTTTCTAATGCCTTTGTATCTTCCCCTTCTCTCTTTGCTTCCTCTCCAAAGATTTTCTCTAACGAGGTTAGTTATTTACACTCAACGCTACTTATTCAAAACGTGTTAATTATTTATCATTATTAATTTATTGATTTTACTTTTCCCAACTAAGGCATGCATGACTATTAGTCTTTTACTGAAGCTGCAACAACGTGATTTGTTTTACAATTAAGATCAATTTGAGTTTCTTAATTTAATGAGGAAATTTTTTTCTCTGCTTGATTTGTTATTTTTTTACAAATCAATTTTTTTTTTGCGTACACCGGCGGGGTTTTTGCTTGCTTCCACGTGGCATGGGATGGTTTCTTTCATTAGAGGCAATTTGAGAGATTGCGTGAATCAACAAACGAAGTTTTGAATAACTTAACCGACTTTATTAGTATATTTCATTATGATAATGATGCGTTCCCTAATTGAAAGATACCTTGAAGTTTTGTTCAACATTATTATGTTTTATTATTGTTTCATTTCTTTATCAAGAGAAAACAGAGTCTTTTTCCAAATTTAAAAAAATTGTTTTTGATTGATCTCATAATTTAAAAAACTAAAAAAGAAAATAAAAATAGAATATTACGTGAGATATTAAAATTTAAAATTTCAAGTAACTAAATGCATCACTTTTAAAATTGAATTTTTATTTTTAATGTTTTTAATAAATACCTTTGAGCATAGCACTTGTTAGCATTTTATAATGGTAAATTAATTTCACGAGTTAGATGTAATGACGTAACAAGCATGACTTATAATTAATTACTATTAAACTTGATAAAGATTCAACCACAAATAATAATTACTCAATACAAGTTCTCTGCAATAATAATTTAATTAAGAAATCACGAATTCATCTCTATTAGATGAAAAGGTGCTACGACAAGGAAGCTAAGGTGGTGGTTAATGTGACGGTTGAAGGAAGTTCAGGACCAATTCGAACCATGGTCAAACTGGGGTCCACAGTGGAGGATGTAATAAGGCATGTGGTTGATAAATATAGGGAAGAAGGCAGGAGCCCTATCATCGAATCTAATTTGGCATCTTCATTTCAATTGCATCTTTCCTATTTCAGTCTCCAAGGTAAACTTGAATGAACAATTTTTACGTAGATATTATTATAATATTTATTAAAGTTGATTAAATTAAAGAGTTTTAATATATTTATTTAATTTTGACTTCAATAATTAAATAATTATTTTTATAATTAAAATTAAAATCATAATAAAAAATTTCATTTTAAAATACACACAAAAGATAAAACTTAAAAATTTAGAGATATTCAATCTACAATATAGTCAAACTTATTTATAAATGAGATGTTATTGAACTATTAATAATTTAATTTAATTATATCAAAGTGTTAATTTATATCTCACGTAAGACAACAAATCTAATGTAACAGTAGTAGCAGTATATATCAATGGAGTATCGACTAACTAGAGAAAATTATAAAATAGAAGTGAAAAAAAAAATACTACGTCAACTTTCTTGATACGCATGAGAAGAGTCCTTTTCATGGGGCACGAGAGAAATAATCATATCAATGGAGCAAATTATAATTGCTACTTTCAAGAAAAATAAGAACAGCTTTTTTTGTTTTGCTAAAAGGCAGGGCTTAACCAGTATTATTTAATTTAATATATTCATTTGACTTACCTCTTTTGAATTTCGTTATAAGGTTTGGATAAATCAGAAGTAATTGGTGAGCTAAGTAGTAGAAGTTTGTATCTACGGAAGAGTAATGGTGAATCTACATTGAATTCGTTTCGTTCGGAAAGCAATCACAATTTAGCCAAACATAACTTTGTTTCATTGTCTTCAAATACTCCAGGGGTAATCTCGTCTTTCATTGCCAGAAAAATTAACAAAATTGTAAGAAGAGCACATAGACTTTGGAACTTTGTTGTTTGCTCGCAATGATAGCGAACCAATTATGGGGTGCTTCACCCTCATGGCACACAAAAGCAACCATTTTTTATTTTTTATTTATTGCATTTCAATTCTTCTCTACCTGATTTATTGATTTGCATGTAAGTTTACACAATTTTTCCAATTAAATGTTACTCTAATATGTAGAGATACATATTTAAGATAAGATAAATGTTAGCAAATGTTATTAAAGTCAACTACAATACACATATGATTGAATATTTCATTCACATATGCTGTGATTTGAATTCGAGTTTGTTGTATGCAATTGTTTGATTTGAATTCGAGTTTGTAGTATGCAATTGTTTGATTATACTAAATGTTTTGTCAAAATAAAGTTGTATATAAATTTTATTGTAAATTATAAATAAATAAAATAACAATGGTCAGTAATCTTATATACGGTGTTTCTTCCCTAAATTTTTTTTCATTTAAAAAAAGTTAATTTAGAAAATTGCTAAATTCTACTTGATATTGTAGTAGTAGTAGTATAAGAAATTTTCAGTTGGGGATTCAACTGATTTCCCAGTAATGAGTTTGTAGAATAGTCCAAAAGAGTTCTATTGTTGAAAGTTGAATACTTAACTAAATTTGCATAAATTAAAGGATAAAGACAACAAAGACAAATTATATGAAAATAGAAATTGATTAATTGACCAATAATGTTGTGTTACGGAATATGTAAAAGCACTACTTAGAGAGGTGAGCAATGAGCTACTCTTCTATATTAAGTTATGGTCCTATTTAGTAAAATCAAAGTTATATGATAGATGATAATTGATAATTTGAAAACTATTTTTAGTTTAGTTTTTATAACTATAAAATGATATAAAAATATATTTTTATTTGATTTTATATATAGAAATGACAACACTCATCTTTAAAAAAAAATAATAAAGATAACATTCATTTTAATCATTCATTTCGATTAAATCAGCGATTTTAATTTGAGAATTTGATTTTTTGTTGAGGAAATTAATTTGAGGACTTCGATCATATTGTGTAAGTTGAGAATTTATCCGTTTGAACTTTGAACCAACCTTATTTACGTCCCTTCACGTTCTTTCTTCTATTTTACATTATTATAGATATAGACATGTATCAAATCCCTTGCTTTAGGATATTATTAATAGACTCACTTTTGTATATAAAAAAAAAAATCATTAAACCTTATATCTTTTAAGCCACTTTTACATGACATTGTTGAGTAGGTACATTAATTTGTTTAAGAAATAATAATTACACCAATGTTATAAAATAAATGCAAATAAGCAAAATCAAAATTTATAATTTCCGTTGAATTTGTCTACCATTTATGTCAATTATTTATTTATTTAATTACATTGTCTTTAAAAAAAACAATGTTTAAATTTAAAATTTATTTATTTGTCTATAAAATACAGTAAAATCTTAAGAGAAATTAAGTCCCATAACAAAATAATAAAAATAATACTCGATGAAAATAAAAAAGCGCAATGTTTTGATTGAGATGAGGCTAATATTCGTGATGTCCATTGGGGATCTTACAACAACATGCTTCTCTGTATCTTGATGCTCTCTGTCTCAAAAGCAACCTCTAAAATCCAAACTTAAGTTAAACTCTGGCACTTTCCAAGAAGCTTCCTTCAGCCCCACACACATTTCAATTTCAATTTCAAACCTTCAAAAATAACAATTCTCACGCCCATAACAACATTTTTATTATTATTTTTATTATTATTATTAATAATATTACACGCAAACAATAATTCATGAAACTTCAAGTGAAAAAAAGGCCGTAAACTCAACTAAAAAAAAAAAAACTCTCCTAATGGGTGGAACCGTTTCTACTTCTCAAACAGAAAAGTTTCCGTTGCAAACAACGGTTACCAATGAGTCTTCTCTTAAGCCAATGAAAGTTCTACTAAACGTGACAATTGAGAATAGTTTGGGTGCAATACAAGTGTTGATGTCCCCTGAAGATACCGTTAGCAATTTAGTTAAGGTAGCATTGGTAACTTATGATAAGGAGAAAAGGAGGCCTTTATTGAAGGAAATTGATCCAAACCGCTACCAACTTCACTACTCACCTTACACCCTCCAAAGTAAGTATCTTTAACCTTAAAATCCCCATTTTTTTTTATTATGTCCTAATTATTTTTTTCATGTCACTTTTTTAGTAAAGTTTTTAGATTTTTAATCCCTTCTGTAATAAGTCAAATAGATATCAACTCTTGAATTTGCTTCTTTAGTCATGTTGGCATATGAAGGCTTTCTAGCCTTTCCTATAAACCTTTAATTTTTGTTCTTTGTTTCTTTAGGTTTATTTCAATTTTTTTTATCAACACCTCATTTTATTTATATTTCTTTTTCTATTATATCCTCAATTTATCACATCTCAAGGTGTGAGGTGTATATCCAACATTTTTCTAAAAGCAATATGTAGTAGTATCGAAAAATGTTTGTCATACTAATCAACAATGAAATGTCAATTTTTCTCATTTGTATTTGTCTTTTTCTTTTTTTTTTCCCTTTCCGTGAGACAGTTATTGAGATGGTGCAGGTTTGAAGGCAAGTGAGAAATTGAAGAACTTGGAGTCAAGGAAGTTCTTTCTCTGCTCAAAACCTTCCATCTCTTCTTTTTAGGCGTATGTACGTGGGAATTGATTCTACATTTCTTTGAGGATGTTGTTCACTTGTTGGATTCATGTCATAATATGGCCACTTTGTGACAAGCAAACCATTCGTTCGTTGTTTCAATTTCAAGGTGTGGATGGACACTTTTGAGAGACAAAAAATGAAGAGAGAATAATACACTCATTTGCGGATTTATTTACGGCCAGTGTTTTTTTAACAGGTCACGTTAAGTTATAGTTTTCAATTAAAGATTAACATGCAAGAAAATTATGATCTTAGAATATATATGATTTTCACATAATAATAAACATTAATAGATATATCTTCTTTTATGATAGTAAGCACACTAATCCTTCGAATGTCAATCTATCTTTTTTTAGTTCATTTTTTCTCACATGATATTGAGGGCAAACTAGTAGAATTTTTATAGAAGTGACGTGATCTTTGAAGGATTTGTTATACACAAAAAATTTCTATATTCATTGAACATTTTTTTTTTATCGTTATCTTCTTATCACATACCTATAATTTTTTTTGTACTTTTTTATACGACTCACTGTTCATTAAATTATTTTTACAAATATAATATAAGAGTATATTTTGTTGTCTAAATTATATTATAATTATCTATATTATAAATAAAATACAGCAAAGTGAAAATAATTTTGTTTTCAATTTATACTAATTCAAAGTTTAAGATTTATTTTAATGAAAATAATTTATAGTGAAAAAATTGGTGTCTAAGTCTAAAAAAAGAAATATTATTGAGGACAATTGATTTCACGCTTAAACGTTAAATAGCAAGAACTAATTAAGGCATTGTTTTTCAATAAGACCAATTATATTGTTTGTAACATTTTCGTTAAAAAATCGCATTTGTAAATAATCAAGAAAAATAATATATTTTGATAGGATAAAAGAAAGGTAAGCTGTGATAATCGCTTCGTGTACATTTTTTTGGTCAGGAAAACAAAAATATCATGTACATCTTTTTAATATAAATTATCATCTACAATTGGTTTTCTCGGCGTGATCATGATACACATCGGATATTATATTTTCCATCAGATTTCACTAAATTTTTCTATAAAATCTAAATCCCTTCCATCTTATATCTTCTTTCTATTATTTTATCATTTATTCCTCTCGTTATTATCGTCACCTCCACATTCTCTAATAAATAGATTTTTTTTTAAGTTGAGAGTTCTTCTTTGTCCAAAAAATAATAAAGAAAAATACGAATTACATATTTATCACTTATAAATATTATAAAAAAATATAAAAATATATTTATTATTAATATATTAAACATATATAATACATGTGTTTTTATTATTGATAAATATAAAATAAATATTTATACTGATAAATATATAAAAATTATAAATATTTATTACATATAAATATGAAAAAATTATGAGACAAATATTTGTCTCTAATATACAAAAATACATGATATATATTTATCACTTATAAGTTAAAAAAAAATTGAATAAAT
>JBBPBS010000738.1:14183032-14226026 GCA_037974835.1 Cicer judaicum
GAGATAAATATTTGTGAGTGATACAAAAAATAAATACAAGACATATATTTGTCATTGATTAATTTTAATAAAAATAACGAAACAAATATTCACCACAGATACATAAAAGAAATATTAATATTTTTTACAAAATAGGATTAAAAATATTTTGATTTTAGTTTTTCTAAAAAAAATTATTTAAATAATATTTTTTTAAAGATTTTTATCCAAAATTTTGATATCTATCTTTTAAATCAAATCATATATATCAATTCAATTTTTGAATATTTTTTTTCAAAAATAATTTAAAACACTAAACACTCACCTTAAATTTTGTTACAATTTTTCAATATTTAGAATGATAGACTTGAAATGAAATATAATTAGAAAAGTTTGTTAGTTTTTATCCAAACAAAAAAGAGCTTGTTAGTATAGAAAAAAAAAAAAAAGTTATTTTTATTAGTGGCTTTGTGTTGATCTCTAGAGTAAGGCGTGCTAGGTCCCACGTGCCGTGAGCGGTTAGAGTTGTGTTTGTGAATTTGGGAGGAAAGAAAGAGAGGGAGAGAGAGAAAGAGGAAAACAGGAAGAGGAAGGAGAAGGAGAAGGAGAAGAAGAAGGAGATAGAGCATGGCCGATCTATTTGGATGGCTCATCTCCTTCTTCCTCCTTATCGCCTTGCTCGTCCTCGTCACTTACCAGGTTCCCTTCTTCCTCTTATTATCCTTTCCCTCTCTCTTTTTTATTTTCATTTTTAGGGATTGCAATTCTTTTTATTTCATTTTTCAATTATTATGTAACGTTGATTTATTTCAATGTTTTGTTGCATTGCAGCTAATGTGCCTGGCAGACCTAGAATTTGATTACATAAATCCATATGATTTCTCTGCTCGAATAAATTCGGTGGTGGTGCCTGAATTTATTATTCAAGCTGTTCTTAGCTTCTTCTACATTGTTACGGGGCATTGGGTTATGTCATTGCTCTCTGTTCCTTATCTCTACTTCAATATCCGATTGTAAGTTTTTATATAAAAATATCCACATATATGTTACTCAACTTTGTTTTTTGACAAATCTTAACGATACGAATTGCTGAAATTGTCTTTGCAATTCTCAACATTGTAATAGTGTGAGTTTAGCAATGTTGATGGTGCATAAATCAGGTCAATTTTGCAGCAGTAGACTATAGCCATGTTTGGATAAACACCGCTTAGTTAGCCGCTTATGGTATAGGCGCGGATCATATAAGTGCCTTTGTAAAAGTTATATCTATATCAGAAGATAAAATTAAGTCAAACTGTTTTTATATAAGTTATAATTTACTAGTATACTGATAAGCCATCCTAGATAGTTTATGAAATTATGCTGAAAACCACTTATAGACATTGTATCCATAGTCAGCGATGTTTAGTTTTTCCATTATATGTTTTAGTCAGTGTTGTCAAATAGCCGCTATAGCATAGCAAAATTTGAACAAATAGCCACTATTGCAGTGCTATAATACTATAGCATAGTGAAATTTGAACAAACCACTGTTTTCTGCAATTGACAACACTGGTTTTTGTCTGATTTACACCATATATTTATAGTTTGGTTAACTGTATGGAAGGTCTACTCAAACCAAAGAATGTATAAGAATGTGCTTATACACACTCAATGTCATTATTTTGTTTATTGCAATAAGCTGAAACCTGATAGGAAGTTCAGGATTAGCTTCTCATTGACATAGTCAAATCGCTTTTCTCTATATCTCTGCTACTGCCCTATTATAGGTGTTCCAGTGTGTCACTAGTTGAACATTGCTTAGTGGACGTTACTTACCAGTTAGAGGATTTGGATACATAAAATTGTTTCTTTTCTCTTTTTTTAGTTGTTGTTGGTGCAATTATGATGATTTTTATCTCAATTTACTGGAATGTGCTTAATAGGGTCATGCTAATAGCATATTTTATTCCTGTGATCAGGTATAGACAAAAAAAGCATTTAGTTGATGTTACTGAGATATTCAACCAGCTTTCATGGGAAAAGAAGCAACGACTCGTCAAACTCTTCTATCTAGTTTTAACCCTTTTCCTCTCTGTATTTTGGTATGAGAAGGCCTAATTATTTGTCAATGTGATGAATTTCATTAAATTAAAATAGATGTTTTTATTCTTAAATGTTTGTTTTATTGTAGGATGATCTACACAACATTGGAGGACCACAATGAGTAATTGGAGATGGTTACTTGTTTTGTGGAGTGCTTTATTAAAGTGACCACAGCAGTAATATTTCCAGATGTGTGTGGTAGGTAGCAGTTCATTATTTGACATATGGGACACTAACATGACTAACTCTACTTTCAGGGGGAGTTGCAAGCTTATTTTGATAGTTGGCCAGTAAGATTTATCAATATACTAAAAGCATTTTATGCTTATCTAACTCATGCCTTCATGTATATGGGTATTGGGTAAAGGCATCAAAAGGTGCCAGTAGCTGTTGAGAGATTTGGGTTATTTGCATAGTGTTATTGGTCAATGTGTGCCTATGTACCAAAAAAGATACTCCATGTATATTCATATTGAATTTGTTTACAAAACATTGTAGTTTTAACTTTTTCAGTAAATCCATGGTTCACACCTTCGAAAAGGGTGTAACCACCACTAACCATACAACAAGATTTGATAATTTTGTGTAGGCTAAAAGCATATCCAATCCCTTAGTTAAAAAAACTATTTTTGTCTGCAACATATTTCTTTACATACTTTTTAGTAAAAAAATCTGCAACATATTACGGGTCTATTAAGATAATAGCTTAATTAAACATTTATATATAAGCTATTTAAACAATCAAAGAAAAATGTAGTCAAATTATTTATCATGTTATAAATTGTTTTTATAAGTTACTTTGAAAAGCTTATCAAAACTAGTTGATAAATAATTTATGGACATATCCTTATCTGTTTCGTTAAGATCACTCGAACACTCTGTTAAGCCCAAATGAGAAATGAGTTATTCATAAGTCAATCCAAGTGTAGCCTCCTCAATGTCAATAGTTAGAAATAATTCTCAAACCACTGATTATCACACGAGAAATAACAGGAATTTGATAGCCTATTTCTTGAATTAAAGGTGAATTTTTTGGGAATAACAAAACTACATCATAACATCCTACATGAGAAAACATGAAGAGGAAGTATATCTAATTTACTACAACTCAATCTTACAAGGTCAGAAATCTGGTGAAAGGAAACAACTGTTAAAGCAAGCTGGTTTTATTACACTATCAATAAGCTTACAACAGACAAAATATAAAATCCAGGGAAAGCCATTAAACAAATTAGAATCTCATTAAATCATGGTCTAGCAAATGGTAATGTGGTGAGGCCCTATTATATTGGAAGTATCCTTCAAACTGATCCAAGACAGATACCCCATGTATGAGTTCTCTACTTGCTTTATATTGACATAATCTCTTATATTATTCAAGAACCAAATTATTATATTATTAAGTCAATGAATTCAATGGTACCCACTTAACAACTTTGATGATCCAATAATAAATATAGTAATGGCAAAACATGGAGCCCAGAAGGAAGGTGCGGGGAAGAGAGAGTTCGATATAAAAATGGAATCGACCACTAAATTTGATACAAATAGCTATAAAAAAGATAAATCAGTATGTACACATGACCTTAGTGCTAAATGAACAATGAATCCAATTGTTCTATCCAACTCTCTACCTAAAACTTAGTGCTAAATGAAAAATCAGTATGTACACATGACCTTAGTGCTAAATAACCAAGAATCCAATTCTGTAATATTCATCTCAACCTACGAAACTCAAACTCACCCAACCAACTAGAACAACTACTATCACCAAATTCCATCCTTCTAAACTTTTTATGTACACTAGGCCAAATCCTATGCATAGAATATTATGATACAAGAGTTGGATATAACATCCACACTCCTAAGTTCCCTGTCACTGTTATGCTTTAAGAACATGACTTAATTAATCCCAAACTATACAAATTCCTTCTCACAAGATTACCAATAGACCACAACATTGCCCCACCAACTCCAATATCTTGATCCTCACTCTCTGCCTTCTGATTATATATCAATGGTAACTCCTTCACTTCTAAATTGCTTGACCCAATTTTCTGCCGAACAGACTCTATGATTTTCGGATCAGCTGGATTTCCAACCACATCTGTTACATAGAAAACATTTGTAGCCATGTTTCCTATGGTGGATATCTCAGCCCTTGTAACATTAAGCCCATTCTCTCTGAAGGTTCTCATCACTTCTGCTAGAAGCCCTTGTTTGTCTTCTGTGCGTAACTCTAGTTGAATACCCTGTAATCATACCATTAACAATTCATTAGCCTTAACCACTTCACAAGGAAATGTTATAACAAAGAGTTTATTTTGAAACATGGTGTAAAGAGTTTTACACCGTCAACAAACAACTAATCATGTATAACTTTAGAAAGTAGTCATCATTGACTTCAGATGTTTTTAATGATAAGACAATTATGATTATTGACAGTGTTAAAATAATTTACAGGCCTATAATACCTCAGATGCCCTTCTATCCACAGAAGCTTTTAAACATTGAATTACACGTTGTCGCTCTGGTTCTGAACTAATTAGCGTGCCATCCTTGTGTCTTATGTAAAACTCCTGAAATAATGAATGATTTGAACAATAAACAAAACTTAGAATATAAAACCAGTAAACATATATACTGCCCTTCATGTAAGAAAGCTGAATACTTACCAAGTATGCTCGGTTACTATTTGTGTTGATAGTTGCATGAAACACAACATACTCCATGTCTGTCAAATTGCATACAACATCAAATAATAGTTTGATTCGATCCTTGCACTGAACATTCACAACTGAGTAATCTCTTTCTACCCAATTTTGAACTGTCACTATAGTGTTATCAGAAGTAAACTTGAGAATGGGAGTCCTCTGATAATCACGATCGGCGAACATCATTTGATGCAGCCTTCGTTCAGTGTGCATGACAGACATTGAGACAGATGTTTTTGCACTTCTAATATCATTGTCTCCCTTCAATACATTTCTTAAAAGCACTTCAATCTTATTAATTTTCTGAGAGTCCTCAATGGTGGTTCCTGAATTGCCGTCTTTTACAAAGATTAAAGAGGCAATTCGGCCATTGTGAGTCCAAACCTTAGCCTCAACCACATCACATTGAAGATCAGCGAGCACAGCAAAAACCTCTGATAGAAGACCAACTCTATCAGTTCCTGTTAATTCAAGCACGGTGAGACCGTTTGAGCAGTTCGTTGTTGCATTGCAAATGCTCCCAAGCGACTGTCGCAACATACAATCAAAAATTAAGATTGTAATTACTTGTAACAACTAACAAATAACATTGTAATTAAATTAGAACTTGTAAATCTATCATTTACAATACCTGTTCTATATATTTTAAAATGCTCTCGTCCATTAGCTTGTCTCCGTTTTGATGAGTGACATGGAAAACTGTCCATTGAATAACCAAATGTTAATATTTATGCATTGCTCAATTTAGCCGAATAAGACGGATCAAATTGATATCTGAAAAACCACAGAGGTCTAGCCCAAGTAGTTGGTTGGTGCGCGCACCGTGTGTGCGTGAGCAGAGTGTTGTAATTGTAAAACATGGATAACAAATTCAATTCCTACTCATAAAATCATTTGATAATTGAAAACTGAAATGGAGATTAGCTTACCATTCATGAACCACTTGCCATCAGAGGATATATATGCTTTCTTGATTAAAAGGTTCAGATCAATTAACACTTGTATTGCATCCAGTAAACTACCATGCCTTCTTGCACTATCAACCTGTAAATTTCATCAAAAAAGAGAGAATATTGTTATTTATTTGATTTTTTTATTTTATGACAAATTGATTCCTTGTGGGAAGAATTTTCGTAGGATGTTACCTTGACTAATGTCGCAGTGGAGCAAACGGCATTATCAATAACAACCCTGTTTGTTTCATACACAAACAAAGGTCAAAGTCATTAAAGTTACTTTGTCCGTAATAATTGTTTAAACGTCGGAATGAAGACCCAAAAATTAAAATTAAAATAGATGCATGAGAATTGGGAACACAGAGATAAGAATACAAAAGTCAAAAAAATATTAAAAAAATGATAGTGGACAAATCAATTAAAAATAATTATAAAATTTTATTTTATTTACATTATTATGCTGCCATTTGAAAATATTAAAAACTGAAATATTGCAACAACCAAGGTAAGCGGGGAGAACATTCTTGCTTGCTGAAAGTAACTTTACACATCAAAATAGCAAATTAAACTTCGAAGATCCAAGTTAGGATCATTCAAAATATTTGATTAAAGAGTAAATAAAATTGCAAAAATCATATAGAAGTTCATAAAACAAAGTGGGAAAAAAAAACTAATCGGTTAAGATCAGTCCAAAACAACGTGTTCAATTAAAATAAACAGAGAACGGGAAAAAAAAGAAAAAAAAAACAAAGAAATGAAGAAAGAACAAGAGATTAATTAGGAAGAAGAAAAAGGTTAATTAACAAAGTACAAACCTAGGGGTACTCATCCGTATTAAGAGCTTTTCGTATTCATCCGTAGAAGCAGGCCACTCCATCGTTTTTTCTTTGTGTTTGGATAGTAAAACAAATGAGAATGGGTTATTATGATCCTAATTAAGTCACGGTCTTGAATAAAATCGCCACAAACAACTTTCACTAATTCAAACAGTATCGACTATGCGATCTGAGTGTCAAACACTCTCTCTGTTGGCACAAAGCACGCTTTGTTCTTAACTCTCTCGCAAAGTTACGGTCCATATATATATATATATATATATGGTCGTAATAAAATATTTAAAAGATGTTTTTTATTATTTTGAAATACAAGTATTATTATTCATATTCAAATTCAAACATGAGGGGTGTGTGTGTGTTTAATGGAGCACACCTTTACATCACATGGCGTGACTAGCGCATGCACCGTTGACCAAGCTTCTTATTTTGTGCTACTCCACACCACATCTAATCATCCAATTATAATAGTAATAATAACTGTTATATAATAATAATAATACTCCTCTATCACCTTTTAAAAAAAGAAAATGATTAAAAAAATACTCAATATAGATTATTTTTCAATTGATTAGATGATTTATTATTTTTCTAAATATATTCTTTAATAATTAATATCATTAATTTATCTTAAAATATAAAAAAAAGTCAAAATCAAAAGTATTTGTATACAAGGGATATTTTTAAAAAACTAGTGCAAGAGTTTGTGAACGTTATCATCAAACTAAATGATATTATAATATAAGTTTAATTGCAGTTTTAATTATCATATTTTAGCTGAATTGCGAAAGTTGTCTCCTCATTTTATTTATTTTCAGTTTTGGTCTCTCAAATATAATTTAAGTCCAAAATTTGATAAAATTTTATTTTTTATTTATTTATTTATTTAAGTTATACAATGTCTCAAGATCTCATGTGCAATAATTATACCTAAATTTTATGATCATAAATGGTGTAACACTGCTTTAAAAAAAGAAAGTTCATCAAATTTAAAATCAAAATTCTGTTAGAAACAAAAACTGGAGAGAAACAAAATAAAATGACTACTTTCGCGATTCAGTTAAAATAAGATATCAAAATTGCAATTATGTTTATCATATATTAAATAACCTCATACAATATTTTAAATAATTATTATTTATAGAAAATAAGATTATATATAACTCGAATAATCATATTATAGATGGTAAAAAGTTAAAATCTCACGTATAACATGATATTGAGATAAATTAGGAATAAAATATTTTATTCAATCAGAATAGATTCATTATGCCATAATAAAACAAATAGCTTATAAACGTCGGAATTTAATGCAAGTGGATGGTGCGCATATTGCCTCGAGTGCTGAGTGTTATTCTTATAAATAAAAAGAATAAATGATTTATATTTTAAAATCAAAAAATATTTAATGATAATATATGATAGCGAAAATAACTAGTTCAACACGTTCGTGTGTATATATATAAAAGGTGCTCATGATTATTTTTAAAGACATTATAAAGAAATAGTAATTTTATAATTTTTTTTATCAAAATACTTATAAGATATTGATATAAGTTTTTATTACATCCAATGTATAAATAGTATTTTATCAAATAAATTAAATATTTTTGTCTTGATAAATGTTTCTTCTACGTAAGAAACTGCTACAATATGTAATATTCATAAAAAGAGACATGCAAAATAAATAATTATTATCATTCTAATTAATTTTGATTTTCAATTATTAGTATTAGTATAAATTATTATAATTGACCATAAAGAAATACATGTATTAGGAATAATAATTATGCTTTGTAAAAAAAATAAAGAATGGTGATAATCATAAATCTCATATACTGCAATAAATTAAAGACATGAATATCCTAGATGTTCTTTCTGATTAAATCATCAGCGCCATTAACTCCAAGATGAATATTATGTTGCAAAGTAAAACTAAAAATTGTAACATATACTTGTGACAGCGATCTCATATTTTTATCAAGAATTAAAATGAATATTCACTATTATTATTTAAAAAAATATACGACAGCATGATTTTCATTTTTTCTATAAACACCACATGTTATTAAAACCACTTAATTATGTCATTGGTTAAAGTAAGCAGAATATTCTCACGTTTATCCGCATATTACAATACCAACATACTATTTTTTAATAGTAATTTTTTATTTTTTTTCACGCGTGGGGTCGTGGGGAGATGGCCTTGTAGCCCATGCTGGTCTGTCATAAAACACGTTTTCCGTTGGCTTATATTGTGACAAACGGCGTGTCGTTAGTGTTAGTTACACTTACCGCATGCAATAACTAACGGTTATGTTTAGATTTTTTTAAATTTAGAAGGGTACTAAGGGCCGTTAGTTCGACGGAAATCGATCTAATGTAGTCGAGATTCCTGCGTTTATTGCATTTAGAATGTTTGTGGCGGATTGATATTGATCGCACGGTTTTAATTAAAAAGAATTTAATTTTTATTTTATTTTATTATTTGAAATATTAAATTTGAGTAATCTAATCTTTACCAAACAGTTATTAGTGTCTGAATTTTGAATACCACAAATTCAAATGGTATTACAACTACCATAAATAAAGTGGTTGTTAGGTGAACCAGAAAACGAGTTTGGGAAAACACATTATTTCAGGTGTAATTTATAAATGAACGAGTATAGTATAATCTATAACTATTCAAAAAAAGAATTCTTATGTATTTTTCTTTCTATTTGAATGATATAAGATCCCACATTATATGAGTTAAGAGATATCATAAATTTTTAAAAAATGAAATGCGAATTAAATCTTACAAAATTTACATAATTACTAATAAAAAAAAGTATCCACAGCTCTCAACACCGGCGCCGCATGCCTTTCCGTGAGACACTACACATGTTTTGCTCAACGTGCACCAACATGTTTCAATAAATAAATGCAATTAAAAAAAAATATCCAGAGCCCCAAATCAGAATATGTGATTATTTGCAAATCTTTTGTTTGCCTTTTTCTCTGGGTTTAGACAAGTTTTGGTTTCCCACTTTCTTGCTCGACGACCTACCCCAATACCCTAATTTGACTTTCATTTGGAGTGTTATTCCTTTAAATATTTCACGTCCATCCTACCATTCATTTGCCTCACATCAAAAAAGATTGACACGTGTTGTTCTTGTACAATAGCCAGAGGAAATATTTTGAGCCGGGAAATATATTTAGTTTATTTACACATTTCTTCTACACCTTATTTTATTAAGTACAATTTTTATTTATATATTTGTGACTGAATAGAGTATATTATCTTAGGATGTTTTCAAGAGTTTAGGTGGAAGAGTCTTAGAACTTTCTAATTTTATGGACTTTCTATTTTAATAGTTAGATTTTATTCAATAATTAAGCATTTGAGTTATTGAGTTTAATCGAGAGTTTGTTAGGTCTCAATTTTGGTATATTAAGTACTTTTTTTTTTCTTTTTTTATTTTATTTTAAAATTAGTATGTAAAATACATTTCATCTATTTGATGATGAGTGGTAAATAGAGAAGTATTCACTTTAATAAAAAGAGAAGATTTTGAAGAAAAAAAAGAAAGAAAAAAAGGAATGATGAACTAAAAAAAGAATGAAATTTTATGGAGGTTTGTTTTTCTTCACTATACAATATTTCTTTAATTTGGATAACTAAAAGATTATATTAGATGAAATTTTTGGAGAACTTTAATCAATTATTCAAATTCAATATATATTGTTATAATACTCTCAATATTAATTAAAAGTATATGAATAATAGGTATTCATTTATTATTTTCTACACGAACACTTTCTAAAAAACTGTGAAAATTTATCTATCTTTTTTCTAATTTTCAAGATCAAAGCCACTTCCTCCTCTCCAAACTTTCAAATAGAGCCTTAGAGTTGTTGTGGATAAGGTAATTGAAATTTATAGAGAAATTAAAATTATAGACAATTTAAATGCTTTAATTGAATTCTTTTTATTTTTAAATTTTATTGTTTGGACAAATAAATTGTTCTTTAAAAATTGAGCTATTGTTATAAATTTTAAAAGTTTTTGGAAGAAAATGAAAATCAATTTTAGACCAAAATTAATTTTTTTTCAAAAGTCGAGTGACTATTTTACAAATTTGTAGAGACCAGTTTAAAAGAAAATAAAAATAAACTTAGTGAATATGTAAATTATAAAACATATAGAGTCAGCATTATAAATTCAAAAAAAATAAAAAATATAAGGAGTATTTTACGATTCATATATGATAAAGTAAAGAAGGAATTTAAGATTCATAGGTTTTATAGGTCTTATGTGGTATTTAAAATTTTTTAAATTTAACTTTGACAAAATACTTTGTAAAATTTATTCATTTTAAAAATTATTTAAATTTATTATCCAAACAAAATGAATTTGTATTGAAATATTTGAATTAATTTAAAAAAATTACATTTCATCAAAAAAATCCTTCTGCTAAACATACTCTTAAAATTAAATCTCCAATTAAAAACATATTTTTGTTATGGAAAACACTAATTGTGTATTGTATTATGGAAAAACTAGAAAGGTGATAGGAACTATAGAAAATAGGAAAAGCTGAAAAGTGTTAGAAGTGAAAAAGAGTAAAAAACAATGGAGGTGGGAAAATAAATATGTGATATAAAAAAAAACCTTCCCTAACCCCAATCATCTTTTAAACCCAACAAAGCCCATCAACAATACGACGTCGTATGCTGTTTCCTTCTTAAAACGCTCTATCCAATTCGAAAGTATCAAATTTTGGAAATGGCTACTACGCACTACCATTGCTCCTCAAGCTCGGTACTGCGTTCGAACCCTTCAATTCGGTTGGTTCAGACTTTGAAGCTAACAAACCCTAACAGTTCATGGCTAGGAACCAAAATTAGGGTTCAGTCATGCAGTATCAGTGTGAAATCTCACGTGTCTGTTTTACAGCACCGCCCCTACGCTGCCACCGTTTCCTTCAGTCTTCCCATCTCGTATGCTTCTTCCATTCCCAAATTCGACATTGTTTTGTTGTATTTTGGATTTTTAGTTAATTGTGGTTTTGCATTTTCAGAAATTCAGAGCGTGTTTCACCAGGCCAGGAAATTCCCAAGTTAGTATCTCACGATTCTACTTCCTTTTTTCTCATTCAATTGTGATTCGATTGTGATTGTTGATTTTGTTTGGTGAAAGCAAGATGGTCTTCTAAGGCTATAAAATCGATTGCAATGGGTGAATTGGAGGCGAGAAAACTCAAGTTTACTACTGCTGGTACCGAAGCCCTTCTCATGGGGGTTCTTATTGAAGGTTAGTCATTTGCTTGAGATCATTCAAATTTATCTTCATGTGTAGTTTGTATTAGTTTGTCTTGACAACTGCAACTGAGGACCGTGTTAATATTTTTTTGATGGGAACTTAGCTAACTGCAATTGAGGCAGTACTTGATATTATTACAGATTTTAATTTGCCTATGAATCAGAGTACCGTTGTTCCACACACTCTTGAAGTAAAATGTGTTTATTTTACCTTGATGAGAAACTTTAATGAGAGACTTTGTAAATCATTGTCATGAAGATAAGATGAAATTCTAGTTAAGGAAGATGCATTTATGGCAATAATGGACATTGTATTTTATTTACATTTTCATAGTTTCTAAAAATGTAGACAATTGTTCATTTCAAAAGTCTCTCACATCTTTATTAATGAGTAAAATTATTAAATTAACACAAATTTTGAAAAATGAAAATAGGAAATGTTTTCACAAATTATACGGTCCCTAATTTTCCATGTCTCCATGTTCTAGAAGCTAGATTTACCTAGCTGATAATCATAGATGAATTTCTGTCTTTTGCTTTTCTGTAGAGTCTTACACGACAACTAGAATAATACTTGGCTTATGTAAGGAGTTGATTCCCTTTCCTAACAGCTAATTAAAGGCAACAAATACTTCATTCTTCAATGAGGAAAGTATAAAAAAATTCATGAATTGAAAAGCTATAGTTTTTCACTTTTGTTATGAAGTTATTTTGACGTGCAAAGTTTTGCAATTATTATATTTGGGAGGCTTTTAATCACACATACCCTCTGTGTTGTTACCCCATTTCTTTACAATGAAAGTTTTGGATATTTAAGTCTGTCCCATTGAGCCTGATCTATCTTTGGGTTTCTAGGTACTAATCTGGCAAACAAGTTTTTGCGAGCCCATGGGATTACGCTTTTCAAGGTGCGAGATGAAATTGTGAAAATTCTTGGAGAACCTGATATATTTTTAGAAACCCCCGAGCGTCCTCCAAGGACTGATGATGCTCAGAGGGCCCTTGATTGGGCTGTTGATAAAAAATTAAAATCGGGTTTGTTCTTGCCATTTTTCTCATTTACTATTGTTTGTCATCAATTTCCAAACTGTGGAATGCTGCTTACAAAACCTATATGACTTATGGATTATGCTTTGAATTCTTTGACATTTTTCTGTGACTGTCTCACTCTGTCCAGATTTTTTAATTGCGCTGTGTTAATGCATAATATTTGACAGTTTTTGCTTCCCCTTTCTTTTATTGAATGATGCTATGGTTAGTATAAATGAAACCCAAATATTGAGGTCCTTGGCATTGAAAAGTTAATTATCAAGCTTATGCCAATAAGACATATTTTGTAGTTCTACATGAAAATTTATAGGTGAATAACTTAATTTGTATGTGAATTTTTGTTTTTGGATGTGATACGATTACTGCCAAATAAAATGTGATTGAAGTTGTGAGAATGAGAGGCACTCCATTTTATATAAATTTATGGCTCAGCGGCTTTTACTAACCATGATTTTAGATTTCTAGTTACCTTTTTTGAATTAAATAACTTGTGGCTTATGAGTAGTTGTATTAGTCATGTGTGCTATTGAAGTTCCGTGTTTTGGTCCTGAAGCTTTTCTTGTGGAAAAAGTAATTGTTAAATGTTCCAGCCTTCAGGTTGACGATGATTTAGTTTATAATTTTCATTCTAATTGTAATGATTAAATATACTCAAATATTTATTTTCTTTTCATGTAAAATTCAATTCATTTTGGTTCTATAAGGAATATGAAAAAGTTTTTCACATTTTTGGTATTATGTTCCCCGCTATTGTTTAGATGGTTTATTGTTTCTTAGACTGATCTTTTGATAAAGGCCCTTTATCCTTATTAGTTGTCTGTTGATTGAATTTTGTTTTGTTGAACATAGGAATGGACTCTGGCAGCCATTGCTAATTTATATAGGAATATTTTCTTATACTCCTTTTATCCCAAAATAATTGACCCCTTTTTGTATTTAACACATTAAAAAAATGTATAAATGAAAGAAAAAAATACCACGGTTACCAAATTATCAGTATTGGTTTACTATCAATGTGATAAATGTATAGTGGGAGATAATACATTGGAAATGATGCAAATAATATTAATAAAATGGTACAATTGAAAAAAAAAATGAATTGGAAATTGAAAGAGTTATTCATTTTGAGACAAATTATTTTTGCAAATGAGTCAATTATTTTGGGACGGATGATTACTATTTTTTCATTCACTTAATTGGTGAATGGAGTGTATGTAGTGCACCATAATCTCTTTTTCTTCTGAAACTGATGATTCTTATCTAAGGTTCTATGGTTCAGTACAAAAATAATAATCGTTTTTCTAAATTTCTGTGTGATTTGCAGGTGATGGTGGGGAAGTAAACACAGCACACATAGTTCTGGGCGTTTGGTCTGATGTGGATTCCCCGGGTCACAAGATACTATCCAACCTTGGCTTTAATAACGAAAAAGCTAAAGAGCTAGAGTCTTCAATTTCTAAATCTGCTGTTATTGACGATTGACGGTTGCTTAAAGATGATTTGGCAAATACTTTGCTTTTTAGTGCACATTGATAATTGATTGTACAATAGATAGACCAACAGGCTGTTCTGCCGTTGATTTTGAATACAGAATTCATATTTTCAAATGTAAAATGACCCTTCCCCCTTCAGCCCCTCCCTCAAACCCCCCCAAAAAAAAAGGAAAAAAAGATGGAAAACTAGAAGAAAGAAATAAACTGGCGAAAGCAAAAGCATTAGGTAGTGATGTAAAATGAAAAAGAACCCATTTTGGCTGGCATGGCAGGGTTGCCTTTTAGTGGTATTCAAGAATAAACCGTGCACGGAAACACTCAATGAGTTTGACAAGCAACCCAACCGTTGCAAGAGTATGATTTTCTGTCTGGTATTGTTATGCATGGTTTGAGACGTCTTATTTGTCCTGGCCAAGTGTTTGGATACACCTACACGCATGAATGAGTAGATAGAGATAGTTTGAACACACTTTTTATACTTTGTTATTTTCACGAGCCTCACCATGTACTTCTGCATCATTATAGGGAACTTCTTTAACTTGGTCGTTATTGGCTAGTCTTTGTGCCTTGGCAGCTTCTTCCACCCACTTTATCCTAGCAATAAATACTAATAATAGTGACAAGCAAGCAACAATACCAGTTAAAAGTCCAAAGAAGAGTCCAACTAGGCCAAGACGAAGTTTGAAGGCAAAAACAACACCAAGGGGCAGTGCCAGGAAATAAAATCCACCCAAATTGGCATACATACCCAACCAAGGTCTAGCCGTCCCTCGAACTATCCCTCCACAAACTGCCAATGGAAAATTAAACAATTCCACTAGAGCCATCAACAACATTGTCTTTTTTACTCCATTTACAATTCCCCTATCATGGCTGAAAAGTTGCCCCCAAATTCCCCTTGCAGCCACCATCACCAAGCTGCCAATGCAACCTGCGATAAAACCCAATGCTAGAGACACGCACGCTGACCGGTAAGCACGGCCAGGTTCGTTGGCACCAAGCTCATTAGAGACACGGGTGGAAACACAAGTGGCCAACGACAACATCACTGAGAAAAGCAAATAGTCGAAGTTTAACACAATCATTAAAACTCCTAGCGCTTGCTTAGCATTTGTCAAGTGGCCAGTAAGCAAGACTAGAATCTCATAGCACCACCACTCCATACATGTGTTGAGACAACAAGTTCCACAAAGCTTGATTAGCCTTATCCAATCCATAACACTCTGATCCCACCACCCTCCTTCCTTCCACGCCGTGACCTTTCGATTCTCCAAAATGACAACATAAATGGCCAGAAGAACCACAACAATGAGATCAGTTATCCAAACAGCCATGGAAACCCCTCTTAGACCCATGGTTTTTGAGAGTATTATATTAACAGGAACATGAAAAGCAAGTGCTACACCAGAACTAAACATGGTAGGAAGAGTGATGCTTTGAGAGCTCAAGTAAGCTTTTAAGGGACACAAAAGTGAGATAACAAACAAATCAGGTATGAGATAATAAACATAGGTTCTAGCCACAGTTGAAATGTCTTGTTGTTGTCCAAAATGAATCAAAATTTTATCAATATGAAGCCACATGAAAGTAATAGGAATTGTTACCAATAACAACAAAAGTATTGTCATGAAAAGTGTCTTACGAAGAAGCTTCACGTTTTTAGCACCATGAGCTTGTCCACAAATAGGTTCCATGGCACCACAAAGACCATTCAAGACAGAGAAGCCGGTAACATTAGCAAAAGTGAAGCCGAGTGCTCCACCAGCTAAGCTAAGCTCCCCAAGCCGACCCAAAAATGCTGTTGTAATAGCTGTTTTGGCAAACCAAGCTAAGTTCATTACAACCATTGGAAGTGCTAATCTTCCTTGAACTCTTAGCTCCTCTGATAACGGAGTCTTCACCGGATTCGATTCGCATTTTTTAGTTTGTAACAATTGAGGAGGTGAAAGTGGTTTGTTAGTTTTATGGTTTGAGCTAAGGTTGTTGTCTTGTAATTTACATGTTGATGACATTTTTGTTTTTGTTTTTGAAGAGTTAATGTTGTGAGAATGGTTGAGGATGCAAGAGTTTGGTGATGTTAAAGAAGTTATAGTATTTTAAGGAGGAACGAAAGCATGCTTTTTTTCTGCCAATAGAAGAAACGTCTGTTGGTTGAAGGATTTATAGTGCGTGATGACAAATGAGATACGATAGAGAATTAGAGATCATACTAACTAAGCACTTCGGTTATTGCAAGAGCCGTGGGTTGAGTAAACCATTTGCAAAATTCTCCTTACACAACTATTCATTTTAGATTTTATGTAAACTATAAGTTAAATTCAACACATAACGGTTCACTAAATGTTTTTTAATTAAATTAAAGATATATAAATATTAATAATATTAAATAATTTAAAAATAGTTAAAATTTGCTTCTAACAGTGACTAAAAGTTGACATTTTTTTTTGGCTTAGAGGGGTAGTAAAATTTGAGATATGCTGGAGTTGAATTTTTTATTTTATGAAATAATTAAATTTATTGCTATTTTTTTTTCAATAAACTATTAATGTAATCTATAAACTACTAATTTTAATTAATTTGATTTTTAAACTATTAAAATTCCTTAAAACGTCCATAAACTATTATTCAATGTAATTATTTAGTCCACTCGTTAATTTTTATGTTTGAATGTTTGTCAATTTAACTATTTGTAATTATTTAGTCATTACTGTGAAACACATAAATACAGTCTCTTAAGTATCATACAATCAACAATTTAATCTCTTATGTAAACAAATAAATCAAATAGCGCATGCAAGTCACTAAACGGTTTAAACCAATGCATCACCTACTGTTCTTTCATATTTACACATGATTAAAATTACTATTTTTTTTTTATCAAGCTTTAAAGGTTATGGCTAGTGCTAGTGGATAAACATAATGTAAACAAATAAATCAACGATGCCCTTCTTAAATCACTAAACCAATATGGAAAATGAAAAAAAATCATAAATAGGATTATGTAAACTTGTAAGTCAAATTAATTACAGGAAGATTGAAAATCTAAAATTATATTTCAAAACGATGAATGTTGACTTTAATAAAAATATCCGAAAAAATAGTTATTGTATTCATTTATTGATATATTTGTTTCACGTGCTCGTTGGTTTACTCGTTTAATTGATGAATTAAATTATTTATTATGATATTTTATAGATTATATTGATTTATTTTCATAGTTTTAGGCATCATTTTAGATTGTGAACCGCATTATATGATACAACTATAGTATTTTGGTTGTGACATTATACAAATCTCAACCGCCACAGGTTCGCAATGGTCTTATATGCAACCGCAATTACATTTTAAAATTATAGTTTAAAAACTAAAAACTAAAAAATTATTCATTGACAAACAAAGATTGATTTATGGATCAATATAAAGAGAGTGACTATATAAACATTAAATTGATAGTTTATTAATTTTTTTTCTTTCTTTTTAGAATAATTTTCTTTTGTTGGAATTGAAACTTTACGGAGACGAAGAAAATGAAGGAGATGAAGTAAATACTAATTTTTGTTTACATATAAAACATCTACTATTATATTGTCAAGTCATAATTGTTATAACATAAATCTAAAATGACAGGTACATATTTTAATATTTTTTAGCATAAATTAACAAAAAGAACTAACTTAAATAATAGAAGTATAATTAAGAAATTAAAACAATACATCACCTACTATTATTTCATAAATCAATGAAACCCTTCTTAAACCAGAAAACCAATATGGAAAATGAAAAACCATAAATCAGTAACTTGTAAACCAAATTAATTACAAGGTGACTAAAACCTACAATTATATTTAAATAGAAATGTGGGATGTAAAAATGAACGTTGATTTCAATAAAAATACTCGAAAGAATAGTTATTGTATTGGTTCATTAGTTTCTTGCGTCCATTGGTTTACTCGTTTAATTGATGAATTAAATTATTTGTTATGATATTTTATATATTATATTGATTTATTTTCATAGTTTCAGATAACATTTGGATTTTAGATTGTGAACTGCATTACATGATATAACCGTAGTATTTTGATTGTGATAGTGTACAAATTGCAATAGCCACAATGTTCGCAATCGTCTCATAAGCCATTGCAACTACAATATAAAATTATAGTTTAAAAATAAAAAATTAGTCATTAACAAACTAAAATTGATTTGTGGACCGATATAAATAGAGTAATTGTATAAACACTAAATTGATAGTTTATTCAATTATTTTCTTTGAAATTATTTTTGGTTGGAATTGAAACTTTAAGGAGATTAAGAAAATGAAGTAGATGAAGCAAATCTTAATTTTGGCATACATATGAAACATCTACTTACATACTGTCAAGTCACAAATCTCATAACATAAACCTAAAATTACTCTGGTACATATCTTAATATTTTTTTTTTTTTTATAGAAATTAACAAAAAAAAGTAACTTAAATAATAGAAATATAGTTAAAAAATCAAAACAACACAAAAATAATTAAGAGATTCATTCTTAATTAAAACTCATTAACTACTTGATTAATTGACATGTACGTAAATTTTTACTTAATTAATGAAAAGATCGATAAATAAAATTAAATCAGAATTCTAATTATCTAATTAGTAATTACGATTTAATATATAGATCAGCATATATAGAATAATTTTTTGTTAAATCCAAAGAGACAAATTCTAAGAATAAAAAGTGGAAATTTTTTGTTAAAAAAAAAAAAAAAAAGCTTCTTTCACCATCTGCTAGATACTTAGATGATAGATCCCACTGGATATAAAGATAACTGAAAATTCTCTCTATACTATAAACAATTCTGGTGGGTTTGGTGAATATGGTTCAAATCTAGCCGAACTTAAAATACTAACAATATAATAACTTTAATTCACTTCTAAAAATTAGTTCGTGTTCTTGAATCGTTGTCTAATAGATTAAGCTGACTAAGTTGTTCATAACCAAAAATAAAAAATTAATTAATTTTCATTATAACCTACAAAATTAAATATTATAATAATATAAAATAATTACATTTAATTACTGAATTTAAACCATAACCTTAAATCATATTACTAACAACTAAATAAAAATAATAATTTTAGTGCCCAAATAAAATGGGGCCCTAAAAGATTGTCCATTCCACTTGTAATGTGGATCACGATATATATGCATTGATTCGTTCGGGCTGATTCCGGTGTTGATGCCCAGTTAGGCTGAAAGTAATACTTCATCGTATAAATTCAAACTTCCAATCATGAACTAAAAATTAATAGAATTTATAAAATATAGATATTAAATATAAAACAGAATAGTAGGTGTAATAATTAAATAAAAAAAATAACTACAATAGTAGGTGTAATAATTAATTTGTAATTAAGTAACTAACTTGTAATTAACATATAACTTTAAATCAATTTTACATCTCTAATGAGAATGATATTATAACACAATGTCCATTAGGTTAATGGTTATTTGACTTTTTTAAATCTTAAATTCTTGTTTAATTATGGATGTAGACACCCTGATCACGTTATGGAGGATATATATGCAGACATTAAGTTTAAGGAATCTTAGAATTAGATGTGGGATTTGGAGAATTTAGCCATGAAGTGCGACTTTAACGGATACATACATAAGAAAACTATAAAAGAATATACTCGACCGTATCATATCAGAATGAAGAAATTGTGTTATACCACCGAAAGGAGGATGCAGAGCATACTTGATTTTTTTTTTTAGATAATATTAACAGTTTTGCATATATTAAAATTTATTAATTATCTACTTTGTGTATTATACTTAAAAATGACTATGTATACTATTTAAATAAAAAGAGCAATTATTCATAAAAAGGAGCAATTAGTGATTTTTATCGTACGCCACATATAACAAATTAATATTCTTTTCTAAGATCCCTTTAGTTAATAAAAACAAAAATCACTTTCGTTTCAATTAAAGATAAACCCACCCGATTCTGTAAAGCAATTAATAGGATGTAGGGTTGGGTCTACCAAATGCCAGAAAATAGTTGAGCAGTCATAAGATTTTGGACCCACACGAGGTACACCGTACATTAAATATGCATATTTTTTAAAAGAAATTAAATTTAAATTTATTACATTATAGAGGTCTAGTATCCTCTATTAGTCTCAACTCTTCTTAATAAAATATATATCATATAATTATTAAAAAAATTCATATAATTTAATTTTTCTTTTATTCTATGTTTTTTATTTGTGTGAATGTATCTAAATTTTATATCTAAAATCTTATATCACATAAAAATTTCTTCTAAGCACCAAATACGATCATTTATATGTCATTCCGCTATTTTTATAACTGATTAGTTATAAATTAATATTTAAAAATTATTATAACTTTAAATAATAATCGATGATATTTTTTAAAAAGTAATAATTCATAACCCTTCGTATTTTATAAATAAAATATTTATTTAATTAATATCAATTTAATACGACATATATATTATTTTTTTATCTTAAAGGGTTATTTTATAAATAAAATATTTATTTAATTAATATCAATTCAATACGACATATATATTATTTTTTTATCTTTATTAAATTAATATCGTTTAAGTTATTATATCAATAATATTAATAATAAAGATAATTATTAATATTTATTTTTAAAAGAATATATTTGTGATGTTAGAATTTTAAATATTTTATATTATTCAAATACTAGTATTTGATGACCGTGATCCATATTGGAAATTGCCAAGAAATTAATCAAATGTTTTGTTACATAGTTTTTGGATGTATAAACAATAACATTTTCACAATTAGTGATATCTTATTCTCCCATTCCTTTTTAATTGTTATTTTTTTGTTTGGCTTTTTTACATGTACCAAAAGACAAAACAATCAATAAAGTTTACAACTTTTGATATATTTTGATTTTTTTTATATTGCATTAAACTTTAAAAATAACGATTAAATAAAAACAATATAATTTTTATTTATTTAAAATGTGACAATTTAAAAAAGAACGCATTCAATATTATTTTTGACAAATAGATAGGATTTCTACTCCTCGATTATCATTTATTATAAAGGTTTTCAAACCTACTGCACATGTTGAAATATATTAATAATAATAATAATTTAAAATAAATAAGAATGCATTATTTAATTTGTCTTAACCTTTTATTTTCAAAAGAAAAAAAGATTACAATATTTTAAAATTTTATTGAGAGATAAATAAAATTTAATAAATAATTGTTCAAAATTCAAATTTAAATAAATCGTACTTAATTAAAATTTATCAGTGTCTCGAATATAATCATCTGATTGAGTAAACAATACAAAAAAATTCAACGATAAGTAAAAGCTGAAAAAGTTAACTTAATAAAATATACAATAATTAACGACCGATTAAATTAGTTCCTCCATCTCTAAATCTAGGTTCTCTTAAAAAAGTCTTGCCACATTTTATTGAATATCTTTCAAATATTTACCTGCATTTACATATATCATTAAAACAAATAAATTTTGGTTATCATTTTAACTAAGAGTATTTACACATATCAATAGAATATTATGTTTTGTTACTTTTGCTATAATTATTTATATGTAATACCATAATCTATTTAACTTTTTTTTGGATAACGATGAGGTAAAGTTGAAAAATATATAAACTATTAATAAATTAAATATCATCAAAATATAAAATTATTTAGTCAATAAAGTCACACAGATGAAGGTTGTAGTTAAGATGAGAATAAGTTAGGTCGTCCGTCAGTGGTCTATAATTTGATCTACTTATGGTCTGACGTGACATATTTAATAAAAAAGTTAGACTCATACATTTTTTAAAGCCTATTTGTTTTAATAGCTGCTTTTAAAGTCTATTTATTTAAATAGGTAAAACTCAGACTTATAGAAAAAACCTATTAGGTCCGATATGCCGACCTATATATATTTTATTATTTATTAATATTATTTTTTATTATTATATTAATAATTTTTTTTCTATTTTAAATTCTATCAATTAGACAATCACTCAGAAATTATTTCATATTCAGTAGTCGTTTCATATTCGTTCAATTAGTCAATTACTTAGTAGTGTTGCATATTTGTTTAAGAGGTAATAACGAGTGTGTTTTTTTTAGAAAAAAATTCTATTATTTGAAACTAAAAATTATTTCTTAGAGTTTAAAGCATGTTTGTTTCAGATTTTTTAAAAGTTATTTTGTTAGAAACATTATTTTTTATTTAATATATATAGATATGTGTATTGATATTGGTATGTAGAGAGTCTCATGTGTTATGAATAGGATATTTAAATATTTTAATTTGAATAAGACTTTTAAAAAAGTTTTAGGTGAGACCAGACTTTTAAAAATGTTAGACAAAAAAAAAAGCCGTAGACCAAATTTAAATCTAAAAAATAAATCGTAGCTCAAACTCAAGTCTTTCAAAACCTAATCCGACTTGACCTATTCCCACCTCTAAGTTTGTGGGAATAATGAGACAAAATGGGGAAAGAGTAATGCATGGTGAGAAATATGTGAGAGGATGTGCTGGTCCAAAATCGTGATCACAATGCAAACTTTCTATCAAAGTAAATTAAACTACCAATTAAAACTCTTTCCTAGAAGAAAGAAAAAGAGGTTCCCATATTTTTTTATTTGATGAAATAAAAAAACTTTTGAAATTTGTATGGTTATGATTAAGTGACATTGACAAAAGGGAAAAACAACATACGAAAAATAAAACGCTTGATATAGAATGGTTATATATTATTAACAAAAAAGAGATGATGGGGTTGTCTAACAATACTTTTAGGTGATAATACTATAAAATTGTTTAAGTGGGAATTGTGGTGTTCCTCTTGACTTTGTCAAGATGATAATGGTTTATATAGGAGACTCAACCTTTTCAATAATGATGGAGCTAGCTAAAATCAAAAGATGATGGAAAGGACTTGTAAGCTTGTGCTAGCTATAGCTGCTGGCTGCATTCACAACAATATGCAAAGCAATTGGCGATTCCCACAATTATTTGGCTTCAATCATAATAAAGATAAAGATGCTACAATCCAAACAAAGAGTGCTCCCTTTCCTCGTTTAGATTCGTCCCAAAGCACCCATCTTTTCTTGTTGCCAAATTGCCAATACAATTTTACAATCATAATAGGTTTGAGTTGTGATCCTTTTATATAAATAATTATTAGTTAGAAAAGTTTTTGTTGATTAGTAACTAACTAGTTATAAGAGAACTTAAATGTTAAGCTAACACTATATAGATAACTTAAATGTTAAGCTAACACTATATAGATACTAAGGCCAATTGTAATCATTCAAGTGGGAATAAAATTACAATATTTCTCTCCATTCCTATAACTTTAAAAATCAGTTATATTTTCAATAATTCCGATCAATTGTTCCGACAAGAACAACAAAGTTTTAGGTTGAAAATAAACATTTAATATTTAACAACTTTCAAACCCGTGGGAAAAAATATAAAAAAAGTTGTCTAAAAATATATAGTTACTCCCTCCGTTCCTAATGTGTTAAATAGGTCAATTCTTATCCCAAAAACAGATTAAAAAGAAGTAATGTGATATGTTATAAAAGTCCATAGAAAGAAGTAATTTGATATGTTATATGAGTCCATCAAATGACTTCTTCATGGATATTTATGGACTATTACTGGCTGCCGTCGAAAATAATATAATTTTTTTTTTTGAAAGTTTCTTTTTTCATTTTTAAATTTTTTTAAAGCCTTCGAATTTTATTTAGATTAAGTCATCTTAAAATTCCTTAAATTTTGTTTAAATTAAATACTCTGGATGTGTGTTTTATGAATTATTCAGTTGATACATATATTTTTTTGTATTTAAGAATATTGAGTTGAAAGACAAAACATCTTAGTCTTCTTAGGGTCAAATATTGGTGGTTCTTTGATTGAAAAATAGTTCAAGCCCAAACTAAAAAAATATGTATAGTTAGGTTAATGCTCATTCAACCCCCAATTTTTCGATATTTTTAATTAAATTTTAGTTTCCGATAGTATAAAGTACATACTGTATTCTATCTTCCTATGCACGTTTAAAACTTTAATTAGTTAATTAATCATCCTTGAGTAATATTGGTCTTCCATAAAGATTTTATTTGTACTTTGCAGGGTAACATAAAAGGCTATTGAACACAGATACAGACGATATGTTTTGGATCAAACTACGGCCCACATCAATATTAATGGACTGTTAAGTCAAGCCCATATGACAACTTTTAGACGCTTAATGTTCGTTTGGACATTTTCACTTGTTTTTACAAAAATAGACAATTGTTTACTTGAAGACTTGGACAATTGTCTCACTTCCAATGGCTCGTAAAGACAATATGATAGTTATTTGAGCAGAACTTTCATAAAACTTCACCTCAAAGCGGTTGGGACTTCTCCCACAAGATACTCATCGCTAAATGTACAAATGTTGTAGGGGCAAAGTATTTGAGAAATGAAAAATCCAAGTCACATATGACTCTATGAAATGTTCCGATTGATCTGGCATATCACCACAAGAAATACTCTTATTTGTGGCAAACTTTATAAATATTTTATGGCCGAAAAAAACTCTCACAAATTAGTGATCTAAAAAACCCTCACAAATACAAAAATTCAAATTGGTCTTTATTTGTGGCTGAAAAAGCCCTTATAAAAGACTAAAATTTTGGCTGGATTTTGTGGCTGCCTAAGCCTCACAAAATGACAACGTAGAAATTTGAGCCTTTTGTGAGGACTTTTGCAGACACAAAATCAACCATTTGTGAGGGTAAAAGCCGCCACAAAGGACTTAATTTCTGACCGTTAAAGCCGCCACAAAGGATTTTGTACAGTTGGCTTTGGTGGCTGCTTTGGCCGCCACAAACGATCAACCATTTTCTATAGACATCCCTCTACTCCTCTTATCATTTTTTACTTTTACCTTCTCTCTAAACCTTCTTTCTAAATTTTCTCTCCACCTTCTCTCTACAAAAATTATTTCTCCAAGTTTTTCTTTACTATCTTGAATTTTGGTAAGTTTATATTATACATTTAATTTTTTAATTTTATTTTTTATTTGAAGTTATTTATTTAATTAATATTATTGAATTTTTATTTTCACAGTGGTGATATATTGTGTTTACTTCGAAGAGTTGTCAGCTATGTGAAAGCTTCAAGTCAGACACTACCCGACATCAAGTTAGTATTTTATATATTTTAAATATAGATTAGTAAAATATATGATATTATAAATATATTTTTAATATATTTAAAATATAGATTTATAAAATAAGTGTTATTATAGATTTATTATAAAAAAAATAGAAATTATGTTGTTTACATAATATATGATAAATAAAAATTTGAAACACACGTAAAATTTATTGATTTTAATATAACTTTTTTTTAAAAAAATATTATTAAAACTAACAATATTAATATTTGCTGTTAGTTATTAAAAAGAGTTGTAGTTGAGTTCGTATGAAAAATTTATATACTTTTAATAGTCTCTATTTTTGTTTATATATATAGAAGTTATTTTATGAAAATTTTCACTAAACATCATTTAAAATTTTATTTCGGTCTATATAATTATAGTCTTGATAATAATTTATTATATGAATATATTATATCTTCTTCTATTTAATTATGGTGTGTTTAATTTTTAGTTTGTAAGACATGATTTATTAATTTTGGAATGTTTTATTTGATTTGGTAGTAATTACTTTAATTAATATTAATATTATATTTTAATATATAATAGTTATTTTTAAATTTAAATTTAATTTTAGTTTAAATTTAATTTAAATTTAAATATTATATTTTAAATTTAATTTAAGTTTTAATTAAATTGTAATATTATATTTTAAATTTAAATTTTAAATTTATATTGATATTAGTTTATAATATATAATGTATTTAATTTAAATATTATATTTTAAATTTAATTTAAATTTTAATTAAATTGTAATATTATATTTAAATTTATATTGATATTAATTTATTATATATAATATCAATTTTTAATATAAATTTCAAATTTAATAAATTTCTTTTTTAATAAAAGAAAACTTTTGTGGCGGCCTAAGCCTTCAGAAAAGAATTAAATTTAATTTGTTTCATCCTTTGTGACGGTCTAAGCCCTCACAAAAGGGAGCGGCCTAAGCCCTAACAGACATTTGTAACGAAGCCCTCACAAAAAGGAGAACTTTGTGGTCGCCTTTCCCCTCACAAAAGACAACGAAAATTTCAAATTTTGTGGCCGTTTTGGCCGCCACAAAAGTTTGTGACCACCTTATTTGTGGCTGCCTAAAGCCGCCACAAATACATCTTTTGTGGCTGCATCTCCCCTTTGTAATGGCTTTTGATCCTCATAAATTTAATGTATTCTTGTTGTGTATTGTCCGATGATTTAAAATGTTAATATAAATAAAAGTTTTCGTAGTTATATTGAAAAAAAAAACAGATTATGAATTTTGATATTAGTGAGTTTGTAGAGTAATAAATGTGGATGAGAGGATAAGAGTTAGATTTGAAGGGAGCACGCGTCTATATAAAAAAATATGAGAAATAAAGAGTGAATTAGAAGGATAAAAAAGAGAGGGGGTCCACAAGTACAAGTAGAAGGAGGTTAAAGAATGCATTGAATGGAGAGGCCGACAAAGAGCATCTTTGGATGCATGGGTTTTTATTTACGCACGCACCATACTTGTGTTTGTGTTGTGAAATACTTCTACTAACTCATCTGTCATCTTCTGCTTAATTCATTTTAATATTTCTCTATTTCAGCTAACTCTCCGCCGCTAGTGCCGCGCGCGGTTATATATGTGCCGCTTTCCACTGTCTCTTCTCTGCCGCCTGCCAGCGCCATCCACGCGTTCCTCACTCATCTCTCTCCATTTTTATTATTTTTTTTATTATTATGCGGTCAACCCTCTTCTTCTCCACCACCAACTTAATTTCATACACTCTGTATTATTCTTCATTATGCAACAAACCTCACCAACCAATCCACACTTCATCCATTCTCCCAATGTACAACGCCTTTATTTTTCATACACCCTCGAGTCGAGTTGTCTCTCTATATATCAATTTCATTCAATGGAAAATACTAATAAATGTCTTTACAAAATTATTCAAATTTGTATAATTTACTTTTTAGAATTATAAAAAGTATAGTTTTTACTTTTTATTTCTTTAACAAGTGTCCTACAGTCTTTGTTAACATGACATTATCTAAAGTTATAAATTATTGATTGGAAATATTTCATAAAATAAGTAATAAATAAAAGGTTGATGTATTTAGCTATCAAATTAAACAACATTTCATACTTTTGTTATTTGCTTGCACACCAAAAAATCAATAATGCACACACTTGAATGATGATAAAGCTTGTATATTTAGTAGTATATTAAGCTTATTTATACATGAGTCATTTTTGGTTGTTTATACATAAGTCATTCTTGTTCAATTAGCAGACATTTTAATTGAAATCTAACCACCTAACCAACTGATTGATTAGCTAGTTAGTTATAACACATAATTATTATATTACTTGAATTATAAGTCACCTAATATACTTTCAATAAAAAATAAATATGTTATGGTTATTTAAAAAAATAGTTAAAAAATATAATTTCATAGCAAAATGATAAGTTATAATCGGGTGTAATGTAAAATTATTTTACCCTTTCAATATATAACTATTAAACTCATACAACAAATTCCATTGTACCGTTAAAAAAATGTGTTCAATATAATATCTATATATCTATTAAAGTTGATTAAATTAAATTTTTTGATACATATATATCTGTTCAATTTTGATTCAAATAATTAAATTTATTATTTCCATAATGGAAATTGAAATTTTAATTAAAATCACACCACCATTTGAAAAACATACCAAAAAAATAAAACTTAAAACACTTTTAGTGTTGTTAATTCTAAATTATGGTCAAACTTAATTATAGATCACATGTCATTTAACTATTGGTGATTGAATTTAATAGTTCCAAAACATGTTAATTTTCAATTTCCTTTAATTATATATATGAGTTGCTATCTGTTGACTCCAAAGAGTAACTAAGTAGCGAGTTACTATGTTTAATAACTCAATATTATCAATGAATTTAACTGATCAAACCGTTGATTATTGACATACTATCAATATATATTGATCAAACACACAAAATTTTATATAAATGGAAATTAATAGATATGTAATATAACCATCGATATTTACTTATATTTTTTAAAAGTTTATTATAGATTCATTTGAAACTATTTAATAAAGTATTAAATAGTTTTAAAAATTTATAATAATTAATAGAGTTGATCTACTCATTAAGAATTTTTTGATTTTATGGTTGAATTGGTGAAAATTATTGTTGATATTGTCACATTGCCAGAGCTTGAAGTGAAATATTGAGGTGACCAGATTTTTAAATTTTAAATGGATAAATAGAAAGTATAATATTGTATAGAATCCAAAATTACAATAACATACATTACAATATCTATATTAATTATCCTCTAGACTTAGATAATTTGATTTTTACAATTTATAATTATTTTTTAAAATTTTTTTTACATAAATTTTTTTTTCTTATAAAATTTATCTACTTTTATACATTTAATTAAATTTATAGGAAATTTTTTTCTCAAAATCATATGTTGGATCATAATTTTTATTGATAATTTTACATAGAATTAAAGTTACTATTTTTAGAGATAAAATAAAGAGAAAATAAGTAAAAGATAGAGAAAAATATCTAATTAATTACGAGAATAATTTTATAACTTGTATTCTATATCAAATATAAAATTTTAAGATGATTATACTAAAAAATTAGGAATAGAATTTTTAAAAATTAAAATATATTATTAAAATAATTAGGGTAATTTTTTATTGAATTGAGTACTTAAATTGAACACGGTTAAATTAATCTGCTAACTTATAATTTAAATATTTCTAAAAAGAATTATAATACCTTTCAAAAGATTATTGATAAATTTGGAGTGACAGTAACTATACTGTGTCGTAGAAAAACTCCATCCTTAATATTGAATTATTAAATATAATAACTTGTAACAGAGTAATATTATTTTATATATAAAATTGTAAATAAAGCACACTCGATATAATAGTACAGATGAATTATAGTAGTACTGTATTGAAGGCAGCCGCCACAACTGATCACGCATGTATGTATCACAATAACACTACACACTCATTCATAATACCTTATCATGTTTATGGCCGATTTATTGCTAGTTACATCAGTTGGTTTCTTTTATCAAAATCAAAGTTGATATCTTTATCTTATAATATAAATTTAATATATTAATTTTTATTGATTCAATTATTTTATAAAAATATAAAGAAATATTTTTTTTTAATAAAATTGAATACACAAATTTCTATATTTAAATTAGACACTCGGTAGTATTTATATTTTTTTTGCACAGTAGATAAGGGAATAAGAGTAGTAATGCTAGTCAAGTAATTTTGTAAGTTTTTGTCGTTAACGACCACCTTTTTCTTGTAGATGGTATTATCTACATTATATTCATTTTTGTACCTAAGGTAAGGCTTAGTATTATAATTATTTTCCGGTAGTGGCAGTGCAATGCAACATAAGTTTGATGTTATGTTAATCTCGATTTTTTACTAGTAAAATAAACTCGAGATTGCTTCCACTAGATCTCTTAATTAAAGTATTTAAGCTCCCGATTGCACCAAAGTGTGTAGCATGTGGATCACTAGCTGTGCCACTTCCCATGAAATTACAACCCATGCACATATTTGGCCCAATGTTTTTCTATTGTCATTCCTTACTCAGAAAACAATGAGCTCTTTAACTGTCTCGGTCCATATCAATTATGGGCTACACCATTGTATAATGCTCCTTCAACTTGACTAGAGATTCAAATTCAACTACTCCAACAATTTATAAATATAAGCAAAAGTCTAAATGTATTTGATCCTAATTCATCAGTTATATATTTAACTTTAGCTTATATTTGTGTTCAAATGAAGGTTAAATTAAGTTTTGAAGTTTAAATCTGGATCAAGAGTTATGAGTTTAGCAAAATAACTAGAGTCCCAAGATGGTAATTAAGATGAAAGTAGTCTACAGAAATAGACCCGAAAAACGCGGGGGAAGAGACACGTGTAATGTTTAGAGATTGTGGACCTAAACCTTAAAGTTACTAAAGATGGAATTTGCAGAGGGGTGGGTGCATGTGGTCATTCATAGAAAATTGAAGCACAGATTAACACACTCTCTTTCTCTCTTTCCTTATTCCTTATTCCTTATTCCGTGGGTGTGCATCACAGTATAGTTTAGTTTAACTAAGTTTTAAATTTTAATTATGCCAATCCAGCTAGTATTAATTAATATTTCATTTATAAAAAATTCAACTTTGCCACTAACCACCGTAGTTCCCGTTTGTATAATTCTGGATGTTCTCTCGCAAACGACAAATTAGGTACTCAAAAGCAGCATCTATACTTACGCAATTGCTTTTAAAAAAGTTATTATCGCTATATTATCGATAATTTGTCTAACTGTCTGTTTGGTTTGGAAATAAAAAAAGAGAGAGAAAATAGAAATTTATTTTAACGGTATGAAATAAGGTGAGCGCAGGACAAGCACAGGAATTTTGAGAAATGGGGCATCATATGTCTATTTTTATTATTGTCACTTGTATATAGAATTATTGGAATAAATACTAATTTTATTTTTAAATATAGTTTTTGAATTTATCAAAATTAAAAATAGATCTTTAAGTATATTTTTATTAATAATTTTATATACTAAACTAAATATATATTTTGAGAATTAAATTAATTAATTAATTAATTAAAAACATATTTAAAAATTAAAATGATTAAAAAAATATATTTATAAATATCTTATAATTTTAATAAATTTTAAGATGATAGTGTGACATCACTTCACACATTTACAAGAAAAATCAAAACTTAGTAGATTCACTTGTCTATATATACATCCTCTAACATAAGTCCATTTTTTGTGAGAGAAATATTGCACGTTTGAATTCATAATAAATTTGTCATAATTAATTCTTCATCCATCACTACTCTATCCCATTCCTTTGAAAACCAATCAAGCCAACGGAAAATTTAGTTTCCAAATTGCCTATAGAAATGAGAAGAACAAAGATTATGAGTATCTATACTTTGCAAAAAGTTGAATTTAGGGTTGATGTAGGTATAAAAAATAAACACATATGTCAACAGTGATTAAAAAGTAGATCTATATTAAGTCTAAAATTTCTACCAAATAAGATTAGAGGTTAATGCCTACACAAACTCCAAAGTGGGGTTGTTTGTGTGTGAGACAATTTATTATAATATTTAGATTTATTAAAATTTTAAAAACATCCATTAGAATTAAAGTATGTTTTATGATTAAATTAACAAACAAAAATACATTATTCAAAATTTAAATTGATTAAAGAATTTATATTTAAAAATTAAAATGACTAAAAAAATACATTGATAACATTTTTGTAAATTTTAATAGATTTAGAGACTATATATAGCTAAACATATTTAACTAATTAAGAACATTACTCGAGTGAATAAGAGAACCAAATTTTCGCCCAAAAACTATAAATACTTTGTTTGATTAAAAATATAGCTGTTGAGGAAAATAAAATAAAACAACAAACATATATACCTCAAAAATTTATATTTTCTATCCTATCATCAACATAACATATGGTTATCTCTTTCTATCTTGACATTTATATAGTATTCAACAAATAATTTTATTTTATTATTTATAAAAAAAAAAATGTGTAGTGCAGGGGTGGGGACCCATACACCGCCCATAAACACACACGCAGTCTTACTCTTACCGAAGCCAGCATTGGATTTGGATCTATTTTTCTAAATCTAAATCTAACCCTAACTCAAACCCCCAACACTAACCATTCTCACTTCCCTTCATTCTATATACTTTCTTTTCCTTTCATCATTCAATTATCTCTCTCTCTCTCTCTCTCTCTCTCTGGAAGCCGTTGAGGAAGATTCAATTCAGCTAGCCAGCTAGCAACTGAGATCAATTTATCAAGTTAGAACAAACTTAACTTTCTTATATATCTTCAATTCAGATTCATTCCAATTTCATCTTCATCTTCTTCTTTTGTATATCTATTGAAAATTAAGTATAATTGATATTCAAGAAAAGAATTAATTAATGGATCAGATAACAGCACACGGACATTCACTTCCTCCACCTTTCCACACAGCAAGAGATCTTCATCTTCACCATCAACAACAACAACAACAACAACAACACCTTCAATTCCACACTTTACAGCAACAAGATCATGATGAACAAAGCGGAAGCAGCAGCGGTGGCGGTCTCAACCTCACAAACCGCGAAGAAAACAAGTTCAAAACTGAATTAGGCATGGAAGAAGGCGGAGGTGGTGGTTCCGGCGGCGATAATTCTAATGAAATGTCAAGAAGACCAAGAGGAAGACCAGCCGGATCCAAAAACAAACCAAAACCGCCTATCATCATCACACGCGACAGCGCAAACGCTTTAAAAACTCACGTCATGGAAGTTGCTGACGGTTGCGACATAGTCGAAAGCGTCAATAACTTCGCAAGACGTCGTCAGAGAGGCGTTTGCATCATGAGTGGTACTGGAACAGTCACCAACGTAACACTCAGGCAACCGGCTTCACCTGGAGCGGTAGTCACTCTTCATGGAAGGTTCGAGATTCTGTCGCTAGCCGGATCGTTTCTTCCTCCGCCCGCTCCGCCCGCTGCTTCAGGTTTGACGATATATTTGGCGGGCGGACAAGGTCAGGTTGTTGGAGGAAGTGTTGTTGGTGCTTTGATTGCTTCTGGACCTGTTGTTATTATGTCTGCTTCTTTTAGTAACGCTGCTTATGAGAGACTTCCTTTGGAAGATGATGATGGTTCTAATTCGATGCAACTTCAAGGCGGCGGTGGCGGTGGTTCGCCAAGTGGTGGTGGTGGAGTTCCGCAACAACAGACACAACTTTTAGGAGATGCAACTGCTCCACTTTTCCAAGCTATGCCTCCTCCTAATCCTAATCATAATATTCTCAGTTCAGTTCAGATGCCTTCTGAAACTTTCTGGCCAACCGGTCGTTCTCCTTATTGAACACTGGAATGAATTCTCTCAATGGAAAACCTCGTCATTGACTTTGACTGCATGCAGTAGAAATAAACGAGTGTATGAGACTTCACTATACAAAATTTCCACCGGAGAGAATTCATTGTATTTCCAATCCAACGATACTATTGGAAGGTGAGTGAGTGCATGGTTTGTTTGTTTCAAAATTATTAGCAACATATTGGGAAGGGAGTTTTGCAAGAAGGAAAGAATTCAATCATGAGAGGTTCTACTTAAATTTGTTTAATTTTCTTTAGATTTTGTGTGTCATTTTGATTATTATGAATTAGGTAGGTGATGAGGTTGATGTTTAATTTGATGAGTTGAGACTGTAATTAAATTGATGTATCATTATTATCCTCGGTGAGTTTGTTTATTTAATTTTATGCTATTCTATAGTATTTGGTGAGGTGATGAATAAAATTATTAGAGTTTGAGGTGAATGAAACAGTACACGTTAGTTAGTTACTTGTTTTTCTTCTCATATTTTCTGAGTTCAAGGTAACGTCTTCATTTTATGTGCTTTCACTTTTGCATTTGGTGATGGTTTCAGTTATAGAGTGGTTGCTCCACTTATTGAAGTTAGTTACTGAACGAAAACCTCTGCGATTTAAATGATCTAGGTCTAATTACTCAATTTAGAATTAATTAAAATTAATAATGATATAAATGTTTTGTCAAAAGAAGTACTGCTGGTAGTATTGTTTTTCATTAAAAATACTTATTATACAAAAATTCAAAAGATATTTGTAATTGTCTTTTCGCCACAAAATATATCTTCTTTAGGGTTTAATGTGAGATATTATATGTCTTACTACCTTCATCCGTCTATAGTATATACTATATAGAGAGAATGTTCTTGACAATTTTCTGTATTATTTGAATAAGATTTCTAATTTTTTTCATTGCATTAATGTTTTTTTTAGCAAAATAGCTTTATTTATTTTACATTTTGTTAGCCGAAAAAATAAAAATCGTAATGGAAAATAGAAATTATTTATCTTCTTTTAGGATTGGAGAAAATGAAAGATATAACCTCTATCTTATTTAAGGGTAAATTTCATATTATTAATTAACTAAATCAACAAACATTCTTTTTCCCTATTTACTTAATTACAATTAAATATTTTATATAGGGCTGAAGGAGAAAGTAGTTAAGCTCTCATTTGTTATATATATATATGTTATCCAAATTGTAGAAAAATTGATAAAAATTAAAATATTGTTTAATTATTTTTAATATTTTTATCCTTTTCATTGATTTGAGTACACTGTACTTAGAGTAGTAGTATGTAAGAAGAAGATAAACATGGAAGTTTGGCAATTGGTTCACACATGCACTGTCTGATTGAAGTTCTTTTTCGAGGCAGTCACCCACACTTCCATTAAAAGGCAACGTTAACCAAGACAACAAACTTCCCAGCCTTACATGTACCCTGTCTCCCTCTCATGTTTAAAGTTCATATATTTTCCTATTGAAAAATGTTTGTTGAAAACATAAACATCTATCAAACTATTAAAAGAAAATTAAAAAATAGAGATAATGATGTGATATATGCTGTATGTTGGTAGCGCAATATAAAACAATCAGATAAAGAAAAAATGAAATACTTATAATAAATGTATAAAAATTAGAGTTCTTGAGTTGTGTTTAATATAGTTCAAAATACATAAATACACACTTGAAGAACTTACTAGAGTTAATAGTTAATCGAAAGTTGAGTAGCTCAACTGGTTTGATTTAAGAGTCGAAATCTTAGTCCCATCATTTACTTACATGCTATTTACATTTAAAAATAAATTGTTAGATTAGTTACTTAGTCGAGAATGATAAAGTATCTAATTTTGAATACAGGCTAATTGAGTTTTTTTCTTAAGTTTACTAAAATCCAGAAGGGTCATTAAACTCTAAGACATAGCACAATAGAACATAATAATTTAACGGTTACACTTATCTTCTTTGTATTTAACGTCACTAACAACCAAAAAAAAATTTATAACAAGAAATAAATGTGTACAAATAATACCAATGTATTTCTTCGTCACCCGGTCATATATATGAGCAATCTATTCATACCAATCTAGTGATTGATGTCCAAAAGCATTTTTTTCCTTTGCCCTTCAACTTCCATGATCACCAATTTGTCTTCAGCTTAATTCTTTGAAGTAAAAAGAGAATCAAAAATTGAAAACAATTAACAGATTACTTGGCTAAATATATTTTTCCCAACAAAACATACTAACATTAACTATTAAAAAAACATAATAGTACCTCACAATAGTAAGACCCTCGCAAGTTCAAGCCAAGCTAACTAAACTATAAGATGAATGAACTTATCCGTTGATGCCATTTATTTAATGTTTTATTGCAACGCTCGTGCTATGATTCTTTCTCACTATGATTATATATTTATTTCTTTTACCTTTCATTAGTTTTAGTGGTTGTTTTCAATTCCATCCAAATTATACTTCCCTCTATATGTGTCGTGCAGTGCCATGTACTTAACTTAGATCATTAAAATATTTAAATTTTAATCTAATCATTTTATATATGATTGATCGTAATTTATTAATAATTTAATTATTTTGTATTAACAAAACAAACAAATTAAACTCATTACTTATTTCTTTAAGAGAAAAAAAAATAACTTATTTTTTTCGTTGTCTTATGTAAAATAGTAAAATCATATCATAAGATGACGTATACTTACAAAATTTTAAATTCAAACTAAAATATGATATCCAACTTAATAATATCAATATTTTTATTACTTATTTTTATTAGGGTAATTTTATGACATAAATTGTTTAAATAGTTGAAAAGTTACTTATTGAACGGATAGTAAATTTGGATTTGAATTTATCAATACTGTTACAGTCGTTTGGCGCTTTCAAGCATACACTAAGATTACGTTGATTGTGAAACTATCTATATTCGGATCTATAAAGCAAGATTTCAACATGATAAATATTAACATTGTAGATATTAACATCGATAGAAATTTATTTTTGAAATATATGTACCATTTTATAATATAAATTAAGTTAATATATATATATATACATATAAATCAAATGAGGAGATTAATGCAACCCTTTTTAAAATTTGTTTGTAATTTTTTTATAAATAAATATTAATAAACTAATAGTTACCGTAACTTTTTTTGGATATCTAAGTTAGAACATTGTAGAAGTCTTTTGGTATCTTTTCTTTAGAGAATTATTAAAAAGACTTCTATAGTGTTGCCGGTGCAAAAATCGATTACGCGGTCCGATTCGATTTTGGCAAAAAGTTTTGGATTTTTTTTTTAGAATAATAAATATAAAAAGAATTTCGATAAAAATGAATTCAAGAAAAAAGTTTTGATTTTTTTTTTTAAAATAAAAGCAAAAAATTTTCAAGAAAAAATAATTTTTTTTCCAGATGTTTCATATATTTTTTTTCGAAAAAAGTAAATTTCAAAAGTTTTGTAAGAGGTTAATTTTTTTTAAAAATTATTAAACTATTTTTTGAATAAAATTTAGTTAATTAAATTATTTTAAATATGTGATTCTCATTTCAATTATTTGACAATCTATCAAGTTCCAAGTAACCATATTTTTAGATACCCTACTGGTGAATAACTGGATACTCGTAGATACTATTAGTTTAATAGTAACATATGAATAATTTTAACAGTGCCCGGATATCAAAAGAGGTGTATTGATTATTACTACTAATGAATTAGATGCATCTCTAACTAATTGGTAGCTATGTTTAATTTGTTGAGGGGCCAAGCTACAAGCTAGTTAAGGTTGATGTAGAAAAAAACAAACAGAAACTGCCTCTGACTTTGAATTCTTTGATCATTCAATATTTTAAAACTTGTAATGAAACACGTAGCCGACAATGGCCTACGTGAAACCTGCCTCACTTCCCGCATTAGATTTTGACCATATCGTATTATACTATATCACGGGACCTTACCTAAATCCTGCATAGCAACTATTTTGCAGAATTTCAATGTAAAATATATATGTATAACGACAAAAATATAATTTACAGGAATCAATTCATTTATGTATACGCAGGTGTGATAGCAAGTGATTATTTAGATAGCGATGTTTCCTTTTAAAATGGGGTGTTTTTGTTTCTTCTGGTTAATAACCTTAATCTGCCCCCTCATTGACTACTACTTTTGGGGGTGATACAAATAATAGTATTAATCACAAGTTATAATTAAAAAAACAATTAAAACTATATTAAAAATGACGTTTTTTAGAAAAAAAATTATTTTAAATATACGGTTAATATGGAACACGTGGAGTACATTACACCTAAACTTTCACTCAGCTCCCACTAATTTAGTCTATTACCATCAATAACGACCACATATTAACATGCACTCATGTCAATGACAATAAACATTGACCTTAGCTTATTTAACAGAGAAAAATTATAGTAATTTTTACTGTCTAATCAATTAAATATCAATATGTCAATATAAAGAATTTTTATTATTTATAATTCACAATCGTTAGATTCTTAAAAATGATTGACCTCTATCATAATTATCTTTAAAATTATGTCAATAAATAATTGTGATGTACTGATGCTATAAAACCTTTTAGACTTATAGTATATGACAATTAAATTAAACTCTTAAATTAAAGTCCTGCCAAATTTAGTTTTGGTAAGACCAATTAAATAAAGATGAAAACACTAATATAATTTAGATAAATATCATATTTATATGACAATCTGATTATTTAAGGCAGGCGCAGTCACCCAGCGCATCATTACCCAATAATAAAGATAATAATAGTACATTATTGTTAACTAAAAAAGACTACTTTTTCTTTATCTTTTCAGTCCCAAGTTGTTTGAGGCGCATATGTTTTTATGGTCATGCCCACTTAAGTCATCCCAATTATCAAAGCCAATCAATAATTATGATAATAATAATACACTGCCTTTTGCAACTTGGTAGGGGACACTCATTATGAAAAAAATGAATGTTCACGGGGTTCACACCTTCTAACAATTGTTAAAACAATTCAAATCATCACTAATCAACAAATTTAACTATTGCCGTTATGATTGGCAACAAGCTATTATAATGAAGAAATTCAAAACTGTTGCTACTCTTACCTCTATTTATTACATATACAAATCAATTTACATGCCAGAAGCTAGGAAGTGGACCAGAGAGACACCATGTTGACTTGATTAAATTATGGTCATTCATTAATGGATCAACCACCCGCTTACAAGGACCCACGAATACTAGTTTATAGTTTCAACTAGAGTACTGAAGAAAGCCATCCTTGGATGTTTCAGCCAGCTTTAGTTTGTCTACAAAATTCTTCAGTGACTCAGCCGCAAACGCCTCATTTCAGCTTGGAAAGCGGGGCTGGAGGCTAATGTTCGATGTGCAAGAATCTTTATGTCTTCTCTAGAACAATCTCGTGAGATACGAACTAGCTCCCATAATGCTCCCGCAATAATCATGTCTTTTGCATTTATTTCTGGAATACATTCACCAGAGAGTCTTAGGGACATGCCCCAAAGAATGTTTAGTTTTTAATTCAAAGATAGAGCTTGCTTAGTAACACGTACCGTGTTGTGCTAAGTGACAGAGTGCAAGCTCAATATGACGCCTAATTGACGAGGCTTCAATATTAGCATTTTGAACAATCCATGGAAGGGCACCATCGTCAATAAGGAAAGATCTTCCACTCTTTATCCCTATACAATGTGGCAAAACTTAAACTCGGGCAATAGTAAATGCTGTTGATCGTGCAAAATATTGCAAACCAAAAATATAACTTGTGCTAACTATGAAAAGCAAATTATACAGATAATGGAAAAAAGAAGGATGCAATCTGTATCATTTTAAAGGAATAAGTGTCATTTCAATGAACTATTTATTTTAATCACAATCAAAATATATGACTTGGGAAGCTGCTCATATACGTTTACCTTGACTAGATGCTCTTGACTCACACTTCGCAAAATTTGCTATACCTCGAGCAACCTGTGCATGCACATCAGGATGTCTGCATCTCACCATTCCCAGCAGTGCCTTGATACCGCCTTCGCCCCTTAATTCTGTCTGTAGCTTATCTAGGTGCAGGGACACAACATTTAGTGGTGACGGGTTATTTTGTTTCAAGAGAATCAATTTCGTATATGATGCCTAAACTAGAAGTCTAGAACTACTGCAAGTTTCCACTGATCAATGTACTACACCTATCCTACACCTGCCAGAAGAGTCTTTTATATGAAATGAGTCTCAGGATCAAATGCATTATCTACATTGCAGTAAAATGCATCTATAGTGCAGAAAATTAAAACAATTTCTAAAATAGATTCAGATAAGTAGTTTACCATTGCCACAGAGATTAGCAATGGCCCCAGCAATCATTCGAAGAGTTTGAGGATCTTCAGCATTGGCTGCAGTCATTGACAGCAAACTAATGCCCCCTTGGGCCATAATGAGTTCTTGATTGGTTTCTGTTAAGACACATAATAAGGATGCAGAGACCAGGAAAAAACAAGATATCTTAGCAATAGACATTTTTATTTCATCAAGTTATTAGTTGCAAGAAAGTGGAAGCATAAATTTACCATTCATTGCCAAATTTGCAATAGCACCTGCAGCAACTCTATGTATGGTCTCATCTTGTGTGGTCTTAAGCAGCATAAGCAAGGAAGTAAGGCCCCCCGCTTCTACAATCTTCCCCTGGTTTGTTTCTGTATCAAGTTGAATAAGGTTTAGAGCTGATGGTTCTTACAACACGAAGTTCTAGCAAACTTAGTCTAGAAGGTGGCGCTTTCTTTGAATCAGTGTATTTCATAAACCAAGCCAAATATATGAGATATATCATAGGAATAATAAGGAAGAGAATACTAAACAAAGACTTTTCTCTGCAGATTGATTGACTTCAAATCAAATAATTAACAAAGATTAAGAATACTAAACTACAACTTTTTTTCAGAGATTGATTGACTTTAATTCAAATAATTATTTTGGGATTCTTTTTTCACTTTTCCGCCGCCACTATAAGGAATTTTAATATAAGCACGTAAGACAGCAACCTTCAGCGGCTAGATTTGCTACAACTTTCACAGCATGGATTCGCACATCAGCATCTTCTGCTTCAAGCAATGACAAAATCTTCTGCAATCCCACTATAAGAATATTTATTCTATCAGGTACAAATAACTTCAAAATAGACAGATAAGCTATTAATAAAATGTCATGTTTTTGACACACGCAACATATACTAATTACTACCTTGCTCAAAGAGCTTGGCTATTGAAGGCTTCTCCCCATTTCCTGAAGCTTGCTGCTGATGCTTAACTTGAGAAGTGAGAGAATCACGACAACCCACTTCTTTTTCAAATCCACCCCCATTTAGTTGTCGTCTTGTCTATAGGATAAATGTCATTCAGATAATACCAAATAAGATTACAGCAAACAATCATACAAGAAGATCCATGAGCAATGCACACATAATGATTAGAAATGGTAAAGAATAACAATGCTGATGTATTTTCACTTAGACGGTCACAATACAAACTCATTTTCCGTCATTTGATGTCCCAAAATTTTACCCAATAGTCCAATTTCACCTCCATATATGAGTAAAGAAAAGAAACAGGGAAAAGGGATTTGGAAAATTAAACTAAATGTTTTTCTCAAGTTACATTAACATTCTACAGTATCAACTTCTGCAATATTAACGAAAGTGTCTCTATCTTCATTAGCTATATATCATAAGGACACTGAGCATTGGGCCTTAGCTCAATAGATAGGTTGTTTAGACAATACGAGTTAGTCAGTATATTCCCTGATTTTATGGAATTTTGTTATAGATTTCTTTTATAAAAAGGAGGGAAGAGTGGTTAGGAGTTCATTCAGAAATATTGTTAGAAATAGTTAGGAGAGAATTCTATGATTTAGGAGTTCTTAGAACTCTGGTTTATCTTTCTTTAGCATTTTCCACCATTGTAGAGCTTCAAGCTCAACCTTTTACAATCAATAATATACATTCCGTTTTCTTGAATTCACAGGCTCTATCAGACACATACAGCTAATTCATTGCATCTTAGATGGACCATAAACCATTGAATAGTCTTCACAGTTCACAGACACGTGAAAGTAAATAAGTTATGCCTCATGACACGTGAGGCAACCAACATGTTAAGCCCTCAGGTGTCAACCCCCATAAATAGCCCAAAGCCAAGTACTTGAAGATACCATGGTCTCCTGATGGCATAAATATGATTCCACGGAAAAATATTGACATCTACAGCAAATACAAACATGTTTGACATAATATATCTAGCCCAAGCTGAACAGAAGATATTAAATACAACTGTTGTTTAATATTTAATCACCCTTTGTGATAAAATAAAATATAAAATCAATATCTTTTAAACCATACTTGCTACTTCAATTGTTAGATTTCAACACAAACTTGAAAGTCAAGTCAATTCTACTTTTAAAAAATTAGTTTAATATCTCGTTAATAAAGGTAGATAGAAATAATATGCATTTTGAATTTTTCGGCATCAGGATTGAGATCAGCCATTTCCTTGTTAATCAAAATGAATATGCTTGCCAATAAGTGCAAATTGAGTAATTAGTTAAATGATTTAAATCCAAAAAAAGGTCTAAGTTTCTACACAAACAAACATGACGAAAAACAAAAATAGAATGCTAAGTGGTCATCTTTTTAACAATAACCTATTAGACAAAAGCCAACTAAATTTGTGCAATTTAGGGATAGCTTACCTCACCGGCTTCAAGACTAAACTGCAACAATTGACTTTGTAATATTGCTATTTCTCCTTCTAGTTTATCTTTTTGATGAGCCTCATCTTCCAAAATCTTACGAAGTTTTGATATCTCTGACTTTGCTGATGCCTATCACAGTATCCATGTAAAACTAATTCAAATACCATGATGAAAAATAAAATGCAAGTGAAACATATATATTGGAGACCTAAAAACATACCTCTGACTGTTTTAGTTCAGCCACTTGAATCTTCAAATTATTTGTTTCCCCCTCAGCAGATTTTCTTAAAAGAATTTCTTTTTGAAGCATTTTCTTCAAATCAGCCATTTCCTCAGCAGATACCTTGGGAATCTAGGAAAAGACAATGAGGAGTGATCACGTGGTTTGGAGGAGGAGTATAAGGGCTAGACAGATAAGCGATTATGGGTTCAACTCCCACCACTAAGATTTCTAACTAATTACTAACATTTGTCATTTAAAAAAAAAAAAAAGCAAACCTAGCAGTCAATCTTTGATTGGAGATAATTAACTATCGAAGCATATTTGTCTATTATTGTGATATT
>JBBPBS010000738.1:14226081-14278566 GCA_037974835.1 Cicer judaicum
CCCCCCCCCCCCCCCCCCCCCCCAAACAAAAACAAAAAACAAAAAAAGTCATGCTCATTCTCCTACATGGTTCCAGAGGACTTAGTCATCTACTCTATTTTTCACCCATTGTGATAAACTTAAGTTAAAACTTAAAACAATATATCACTAATAAAAATTAGTACCTCTACACTGGACTTTATATGAGGGTCCTCATTCTTCCGTTGATTCAACGTAACCTTCTCTTCAATCTTTTTAATTGACTCCATATAGTCTTTCTGATATTTTGATCTTTCCTTCTGAGAAATTAAAATGAGTATCAGCACATATTCACCAGGAAATAAACACCAAACCAACCATGTATTTTGTTAATTGAAACTTAAGCCATGCTACATATACTACTAAATCATCTTAAACTGGCATGCAAAAAATGAACAAATATCATCTAATAGGCCAGTTAAGTGTCATATTATGGATATACTGTACCAAAATTATGTGATTCGATGGCTGTCAAAGAAACTATTTCACACAAACTGCAACACATATGACATAAATAAAAGATTGATGTAGAACCAACCTCCAATGAATCTACATAGTTTCTTTCAGCCTCAGATATCCGATGCTGTGCTTCAGTCGCTAACCTTTCAATCTCATCCTCAAATGCCTTCTGCTGTCGTTCATGTTCCATAATGAGTTTATCTAATTCTATGTCTAGCCTTCTTGATAAGCTTTTGTAATCGAATTCCTCCTTTAACTTTATCATGTTTTCTACCTTCATAGCCTACAAGATGCACAAATATTGAGCATAATGGTTAGTGGTTACAGGACACTATTTCATTTCTCATTCTATGCAATATCCTCATAAATGAATTAGCAACATGAACTTAAATTTTAAGTACAGAACAAAAGGTGAAGCCAACCAATGAAAATAACGTTGGGGATTTCGGCAATAATCTAAAAAGTGAAAGGAGAAAAAAGTGAACTACTGAATTTGGAACCCACCCTCTGTCCAAACATTATAGTACTAGCAGTCTCTCCCCTATGCCTTGGTGACGGTCCAATAGTTATGACAAGTGAAGTTCTTGCTGTACCTGTTAAAACTTTTAGAAGTCAAACACATACTGCACAGATTTGGTTCATAAAAATTAAAGAGGTTTGACAATTTCAACAAAATATGTATTTCGTAATAATATCTCCAATCTACAATGAAATAATTTATCTATGGATTTTCTAACCCAAGATTTCCCTCTAATATTGATTATGCAAAAAAAGGCGACTTCAGAGACTTTCGGCACAAAACCTTTATAAAGACGTATCTACCAAGTATATAAAATCATTTAAAGTGGTAAGCGAGTTTTCATTAAATGTCAGATTTAGTGTCTTAGGCTTCTCCGTGAGTTTGCCATCTATAGATTGAATTTTCGCTACATTAACTATTTTGTTAGTGTTTTGGTCCGCATGCTAACCCAAGTGACTAACACAGGACTCAAGTGTGTTAAACCAATGTCAACATCCACTGCAAACATACCATAGTTGAGAATATGATGCTCTATGGTAAAAAAGCCAAGTCCAAACCAAAAGAAAAGAATAAGAGAAAATAGCAATTCTTATATACTCACAGAATCATACCTCCAAATGAATCACGTAACAATCTAGTAAGCTTTGAGTCACGAAATGGCACATGTGCACTATTCTCTGCAAGTGAATTAATACATTTCCCCAATGCACTCAAAGACAAATTGATGGATTTTGCTTCCTCTAACATATGTCCTTCACTTCCTAATAAGCAACAAATAATGAAACATTCTCATTAAGTAGAAAATATCAGAGACAGAAAATGTATATCCTCCCATCTCGAATGACCAATATTTATTGTTAACATGGAATACTGACTTACAATAGCCCAGCATTCAGAAAATCTGTGTGTTGCGTCAAAGGATTAGTATATCCAGATTTATGAAATTTAAGTAAGGAAAACACAGGGAGAGAAATATGGATTATGGAATGTTTCCTTGTAGCAAAGCCTTTGAAAATATTAAGCCCCTACAAACAGATGAGTATGGAGAGATTACAAAACCCGGTTTACTATATCTACAAACCTGATTTGTCAATTCGCTCTGAACCAGCAAGATCTACAACGACCAACTTGGCTTTTCGAACAATAGGCGGCTTAAACGATTTGATCATGTGTGGATGATTGCCATTCTCATTTGAATGAGAAACATCTCTTCCCTTGACGGATCTCTTTACATGCACCTATTGTGTTAGAGGTACAGTCAATCCACCAACAACATTAAAATTACAAATATTGAACAACGAACAGTGACTACTAAAAGAACAAGATTATAAGCTCCATTCGCAAGATATGTCAATTCATTTACCATCAGAATTGCATGACTTCTAGAAGATTCGGTATTCAGTTTCGTATTTGCAGCAAAGCGGTGAGCCTCTCCTAATCTTAGTAGTTCAACAAAACTCTGCTGGTCCCGAATCTCGATTAGGGTTGCTCCAGGTAGTGAAACATCACCAGTTTTGGGATCTTCTGCAATGGCTATGTTATCATTGGCAGGGTCAAGCAGATCCTGTATAGTCTCCATATAAAGCTGAACATGGGAAGCAAGAAACATCATATTAACATATGAAGTCTGAATGTAGTATGCCAGAAAATATAACAAATACTTATAATCGAAGGGTAAGTTTAAATAGATAAAAGTGCTAAATCTATACCCACAGACAGTGGAACTAAATTAGAAAGACATACCAAAATCTCTTTTATTTCTAAGTACCTGCAAATATGAGACTGAGACTGAATCAGTTTCCATGGATACATCGGCAAAAATGTCTTCCATAGCTCGTACCATTATTCCACGCGCAGCTGTGTCTTCCTCCCCAAGTCGTCCAAGAGTATAAGTTTTCCCAGTACCAGTCTGTCCATATGCCATAATCGTCCCATTGTAACCATCCAGTACACTCTGCAGAAGGTAAAAGTAAGGCATGTAATAAAAGGAAGTTCCACAAAAAGAAAGAGCATGATTGCGCAATTTCATATTTGTTTTCGGTAAAGATAAAAGCACCAAAATAAATGAGTGTTAGCACATGTGGTTAACCCACATCAGTCCACTCAAACTAGCTTTCAATTGTTGAACATGAATTGATTTATAAAAGCATAAATGAACAATTTGTTGTTATAAAAAAAAAAAATAAATAAAGTATGTTCACCAAAGATGGGAAAACATCTTGTTCATGCACCCTTACATGTCAACAAACCTGATCATCAAAATTAGGGTGATGAATGTGAATGAATACACACCTCGACAACAGGCCTTGCAACAACTTCATAAACACGTTTTTGCGACGCAAATTCAGTAAGCACCTCATCAAATTCATAAGTCTCTCCATCCCAATTGTTCTTCCGAAGTTTTAACCTTTTGAGCTGCAACACAAATAGACAAGAACGAACAATTTACAATTAAGGAGATATAAATCTAAAACAAACAAGAAATAGCAGAAGCGATTAAGCAATTAGAATACCTCTGGCTGTAATTCAACACAGTCAGCAAAATCAGCATCCGCAACTGACTCCTCAGCAATTCGCGGCCGCAACCTAACTGCCACTCTAACTCTTCCAGGAACTTCACACAAAGCAAATAGCATAAGCAAGTGAATGTTAGGAATTAGGAGTAAAATGGAAATAACGGAATTAAAGCGTAAATGGAAGAACTGACCAGTAGTATGATCCTTGATGACGGTGGTATTACGGCGTTGAGTGGGCTTGGACTTGACATTTGACGTTTTAAGAGAGGTTCTGTTACCGTTACGATAACCGTAAGTGTTACTATTACTAGCACCTTGAGAGGTGGACATTCTTCTCAAATTTCAAGAAAAAAGGGTTTTGGTTTGCTGGCTCATTAAGGAAACACTCAAGACAAGAGTTGTTGAATAAGTAAGTATATGCAATTGCACTCCACTTCTTCAATCCGCAACCGCTATAGATGTGACTCACATAAATTTGGGTTTTCTTCTCAACCAGACTACTACAGTCTACAGTACTGCCTATTTTTATTTTATTTTATTTTCTTTTTTTACTTGCTGCAATTTTATTTTATTTTGCTTATATTAAATACGTACTCGTCGGTCTGCATATGTCGCGGGCATCTAAATTAAAATTTAAATTAGAAAAAGTAACTTCAGCTGAGAATTAGCCTCATGGTCCACCTTAGGTTGGCTGGGTCCCATGTATTTTTATTTATTATAATAATAATGTTTTTTTTTTCGGCATTATTATTATTATATAATATTATTCAATTCATTTGTTCGTTTAATATAGTTTCGAAGTACAAACAAAGCACCTCCCTTCTTCTTCTTCTTCTTCTTCTTCTTCTTCTTCTTCTTCTTCTTCTTCTTCTTCTTCTTCTTCTTCTTCTTCTTCTTCTTCTTCTTCTCACACCCGTAATAAATAGTTGGCAAGCAGCATTCAATTTATTTCAACTCCCCAACCGCTCAATCCACTTTCTAATCCTGGATTACTGCGAATGAGTTATCTAAGTTTTTTACGTTGAACAATTATTTTGTCTATAGCATTGAACATTATTGTTTATAGATAAGAAATAAGAAAACGATAAAAGGAACAAGATCCAACGTACCGCGTTTAAGGTTGGAGTTAATTGTCTTTTTGTGCCGTTTAGCGTATAATTTTGTCCATCTGGCATGCTAATTAGCGAATAAGTTACTCGGTATTAACTGGTCAGAGTACTAGTAATGTCACACACATGCGTCTAAAATAAATAACACCCAGGTTCCTAAAATTAAATTAAACCGTATTTGACTTTGAGTATCCACTTAGAAACTTCGTCTAAATTTGTATTTGTGGCTATAGGTAACCTTTATCCTTAAATTTTTCAAATAATGAAATGGATATTTAATTTATTTTATGTCTATCAAACGAGTGATTCTATTAATTTACATTAAATACGTTGATGTGTACGGTTGATTTAGTATAGAATTTGAACATTTCTTTTTTCTTCTTTATTTTCTCAAATCATAGACACAAACAATTTTAAATTTTGATGATTTAATACACAAATAAAAATAAGTAAATAATTATTTACACACACTTTTATTTATGTATTAAATCATCAAAATTTAAAATTATTCATGTCTATGATTTGAGAAAGAAAAAAAAAGATACTTAAAATTTATTTTTAATATAAATTTTCAGAATGTGACATATCGATTAAAACAAGAATATATGATATGTATTAAATATTAATTGACTTCATACACATAAAATTATAGTAATGCAATTCTCCATTTGTTTTGAGACACATATACAAGAAATTTTATTATTCAAGATATGGCATGGCTATATATAATTTAAGACATTGATCATTCATATTTAATGTATAATTATAATGAAAAAGACATTGATAATTCTTCATCAATATATAACTATAAGAATGATCACAATTTAAAAAATAAAAGATACTTGTGATCATAATAAAAATTGTAAATTTTTTATGTAAAATTAAAATATTTTTTTAATGTTGTCGTTTACGCATAAACTTTATCAATAAAAAAGAAAAAGGAAGAACGTGTGTTTTCTTTTAAGAACAACATATTCAATCATGTCATTATTATATAAATTTCAATCGAGTCATATAACCAATTTTAAAAAAATAATTTTAAAAATTTAAAAGATACTTCTAATATACATATGTGAAAGTATCTTAAGAATATTCATTTTCAATACAAACATCCATTAAACATTTTGAAGTATCCGAATTCAAATACTTATAGATAAAAGCTCTTCATAATTTTTCCTATTTTTTTGGTTTTTTTTTTTTTCCTTTACCTCCAATATCAAAGGTTATTATACTAACTAACTAATTAATTTCATTTTTCTTTTTGAGATAATCGAGTACTAGTATGATAAATCACTATGTTAACCAAGGACCAACTACCAAAGAAGAAAATGAGCACCCAATGAGATGGCCCTATAGCTACCTAGTTTGGGCAGTGGGATGGATATGTCTAAACTAAAGGCACTCTATACATAATCAGTTAAGTGGACCTTTTATACTTTATCTTTTTCTCAAGTAAGAAAGGCTAAGAAAAAGCATAGGACAACATAAATTTGATGAAAGATTTTAAGAGAGAAGAGAAGGACGAGAGTGTGCTCCACCAATGTTTGCCTTATATGACTATAGGTTGAGAGAGATCCTCCTTGGATTCACACACTTTCTTCTTGCATGATGAAGACTTATCAATAAATAGTTTAAAAAGTTTAATGTTCAGATTCAAAGTGAGTGGTCCTGTCATATTTCCCAGCTCATAATGTAGCATGAGTGGCTTAAGTTTTTCAATGTTTTCATACAACCAAACTTCAAGAGTACTCTCAAAGAGTAATCATGCCTGACCTAACCACAATTTCATAATAATAAACTCTATCAATGTTCTGTTGAGATCCATTGATTTTTTTTAATGAACTATTCTAAGTATGTGTATTTTTCTTTTGCGTTATGTGACTTTTTCTACTTATTTTCATGTTTGTTATGACACCATCATTTCTCATTATATGTTTCTTATTCCAATTTTCTCTTTCTACTTTTCTTTTTTTGTATCTTTATACATCCTCTAAATTGCTCTCTTTGCTCACTTTTCCTTTTCTTTTTCCTTAGTTGTTGACTTTTTTCTGCGCATATGTGGACCATGGAGTGGCTCAGGGTTTTAAGGAAGAAAAAAAAATAGGATTAAGATATTTTCATGTTAAAAAAACATGAAAAAATAATTTGGTAGCCTTGAAATATAAAAAAGTGAAAGATTTTAAAAATTGAAAAAAATGGAGAAAAGGTTAAGAGTTGAGATTTGAAACTTTAAAAAAATGAGAAAGCAAAAATTAAGAGAAATTTTTTCCAAATAATAGGGCGGTTTTATTCTCACCTTCGGCACCAAAATATCTCATTTTTTAAAAATACATTTCTAGATGATATAAATTGTTTGAAAATTCACTTTAAACATACATAAAATTAGTGATTTTTTCGAATGTATACACTTAAATTTATGTTTGGTGTGGAGAAAATAGCTTCCAAATATTGGACTGCAAAAGTGATGCAACCCCACATCTTTAATTGCTTTAACTACTAGAGGAAGTAGTATGACATTAAATCACTCCCTAATGCTTCAATTTGATATATTATTATATATTTATTTGGGCAGGCAAAAGGTCAACTCTTTAATTTTTTTCATACTGAATTGCATTATTTAAATGTAGGAAACCGAAAAATGATTAGAAGAAGAAATGATCCACTCGAGATAAACATGAACCGTTCAAAACTATGGGTCGAAATACTAAAAGAGTATTATGCATGAAATTGTTAACCAATATCTCAAATCAACAAGGGTACATGCAGTTATTCAAAAAAAAATAAGGGCATAACTTAATTAGTGATTTAAAGGACACTGAAAAGAGTTTTAAGCAAGAGGTCCCGAGTTCGATCCCATAAACTAACATAATCTAAATAATTACTAACATTTGCCAATTAAAAAAAACAAGGGCACATGCATGCATGACTAATAATTAATAAATAACAAGGGAAGGTTATAATTCCACAGTCTGTGGCAAGAACAAGTAGCTTTCTTCAGGGAATTAGACCAGTGGCCAAAGCAACTTCTGATTCAGAGCTGTGACTTGTGAGCTATGAGCTCTTTCATGATGATAATGGATTGCAGAGACTTTCTGCGGAGATAAGATGGAACACCTTTTTCTTTACTTAGAAAAAGAAGTAGGTCATGTGAAGATTCACATCATTAAATATATTATAATGGACCACAACTTTTATTCATGCTCGTGCATGAATTTCAGGATTACAGAAAGAGGTTACAAAGTGGCCCTTGATTGATTCAAATGCAATACTTGATTTAGATTCACCCAAGTAAATGTGGTGAGAAATAAATCTCTTCAATCTTTCATGTTTTACTGTCTAATGTACTTCAACTTTTTTCTTTAAACTTCATGGGACAATGTTTTTATCTCGGTCATGAAAAGAATTGGTAATTTTCTTCTGGACTATATTTCTCAAGAAGCAACAATTAAGCCTAGGGCAACTGGTTGATGCGCTGTATGTGAGTATTGTAAACCTCATGCTACCTAGTTTCATTTCTACTCAAAGGACCCTTATGAACATAGAAGGTGTAATTCACCCATTTTACCAATTAACATCATGTACCAATATCTACCAAGTAAAAGCTTCTTGCTATAATAAACCTGTGTCATACAGAATTATAGGACCTCTGAACTCAAATAGTTGCTAATTGCCACAAAACTTTAAACACTTCATTTTATAAGAATTATTTAGTTCTTTCTAACTGTTAATATTACAATTACAACTACAATTCAATGATAGAACAGCTGAAGTGTCTTTTTGGATTTTGATTAAATTTTGAAGTTTTACATATTGCATTATTTTGACTTTTGAGCATGCATACAATAAGCTAATTAATCTACACACAAAATTATTGGTTAATCCAAATCCCTATCACCTAGCTTTTGGAAACCATGTAAATTTAAGTGTTTCATGATTTATAAAATCTGATAGTCCAAACATTCTAGCTCAGAGGCACAGCATAATTATGTAACAATATTGATTTTCACTATTCACATATGATGTAGTGTTATTTTCTCATTATACCATATACATTGACATTTTTGTTAAACAATGACATTGCTCTTACATCTTGTTTCCTATACTTTTGTCTCACACTTTCCATTTTTCGAGGGGGCAAAGGAGAATAAAATGAATTTATCTCCTTGTCTTCTTCATATGAAAGGGAAGTATTTACCAAAAAAGCATGAAAGGCAATATGGAGTAAAATAATAAGAAAAGAAGAATAGAAATAGCATTATACGAAATGAAAAAAAAAAAAAATTTAAACATTCTTATTAATATACTACACGATGTACTCTATTGACAAAATAATACAGGAATACGTCACTACCATGTATCAATCAGTATAGAATTGAATTCTCTAGTGGGGACAGTATCATGTGAAAAGAAAGCTACATACAAAAGTTACACAGATGAGATCAAGATCAGGAAGCAAAGGTGTAACTTACAGATTCCATCTTTGTCACTTAGAATAATTTTACAAATCAATATACTCTTCATTCAAGCATAAATGTTATTTTCAGGTACTCACATGCAAACACTTCAAAAATTCTCAGAGCTTTCACGGGATGATTTGTATATCCGGTATGCAGCTATGCACATTGTGACATTACCTATAACAGTTAATGCTGCTTGAAGAGCTACCAATACCTACAATTCATAAGAGAACCTCATTCATTTCATACTAACAAATCTTAACTAACTTGCAATTAATTCTAACCAACTTGTAACTATCTATAATCAACTCCAACTATATCTAACAAATCTCCAATAATATGAAACATCTCTACAACCTCTATTTCACAAAGAGATTTTTGTTACCAGATGGAAGCATCATTTCTCAATTGTTCTTATGCAACAAGAAAAAAATTTCATGACAACTTAGTAATCCAAAAAAATATATACTTTGTTGAATTTTCACAAATATAAATAGTAGCACATTGGTATATGTAAATTTTAGGAAAGCAAATGAGTATAATGCGAATGATATTTTGTTGGATGATGATTGGTTTGTAACTTTGTGGAGAAAGATCAAAATACATTTTAGGATTTGGATACTCCAGGTGAAGACAACTTGGTTCAAGTTGAAGAAAATGCACTCGCACATGATTTGGAGGTTTGTAATTGTGGTAATGACGAGCCTGATGAAGGCAGAATTGTCATTGATAATGAAGAGAGGAAGATGACTATTGGAATATGACTTTGAAGATTAGCCAGGCTAGATTCTAGATATCTAGATTCTAAAGTTGGAGTGCTGGCCTATTTCCTCTTGTGGTGTAATGTTATGTGACTCATTATGAGTTTATGTGGCCTTATAAATGTGATTTAGAAGTTATTTTTCTTATCTATGTTATTTCTATGCATGTGTATTTGTTCAAGTAACATTTTGAATTTCAAGAAGCATCTTACAATCTACAATTCTGCCTTTTACAATCACTCATCCACTCCTAATCCTAGGTAAAATATTGATGTTGACCACATTGATAGCAGCAACAACAACAACAAATCAAAAAAGAGGAGAAACCGACAGGCCTAGACAATGGAAGAAATTGGTGTTAGCAAGCCAGCAAGGGATGAATAGTCTTGCTTGTCACCAATTGTTTCAACTCCTGCTGCCTTACACAACTCAGTCAAATGAGATGGTTACCAAAGCCTAATGTTTGGCTTTGGATTGTGCCAAACTCTAAAGATTATGTGGAATCAACCAGCCGACATCCACCAATCTGCTTATCATGATAGTGTATACGTAGGGAATTGATGTGATGAGATATTGATCAGAGGCAGGTGATACATCAAAAGTATACCAAGCCTTGGGAATAGGTAATAAATCAAATTTCTTGATAGTATGATATCAAAGCACTATTAGTAAGATTATTTTGACAAAGACTAGTTCACTTGAAAGTCAATGCTGACTTTTGAAATGCTCTTTAAACAAGACTTGCAAAATATAAAAGCATAGGACTTTACTTTTAAGCTCCAAAGGCTTAAAAGAATTCTAGTATAGTAAAGTAATAGATGTTCTGTATGAAGGAAGAAAGGCCTCGTTACCTCAAGGGAGTCGGAGTTATAAAAGAAATGCCATGTGCATGCACAAAATGCCCCACCAAGTAGAGGAACCTACAACAATTAGATATTAAGCCTAGCTTAATTAAGACATGTTTAAGATATAAGTTGTTTTTATTAACTGTCTCAAATGCTTAGGTCAATAATCTCAAATAATTCAATGTCTTAAGCTAGGGATAAGAGTTATGTAAACCTACATTTGAAAAGCAGTGATAAAATAAAACAATAAAACTTACCATACCCCAAGAAAGGCCTTTCCAAGCTTGATACCCTGATTTCTCTCCATATTGCCATACCAAAGCCATAGCTATAATCCTTTAAAATAGAAAACAAAGAATGAAGATTAATAAAATGGTAAATGGAAGGGATAAAGATAAAAGTTGGTACCATTCAACGACGCTGGAAACGTGAACAGCCCAAGTGGGTAAAGAGAGGGCATTGGAAGGTTCATGAAGTTCGAGTTGGATATATGAAGAAGTGTTTTCTACAATGTTTAGGAAGTCAGCGAAACCTGCTTTCGGCTTTATGCTTCCAAATCGCCGAAAGCTGCTGCTGCTACTGTTTACTCTTGAATAACTATTAGACGCAAACGGGATTTTGGGAGAACAACAACATGGTTTTGCCAAGTACAACGTTGCCACCGCCATGGTTAGTTCGAAGATATTTCAGTCTCAGAGACAGACAGACTCTCTTGCTTTTTCAGCCTCCTACTTCAGATAACAACACCCACCTGCAACTATAGGGGCAAATGCCCTCACTTAACTAATTTCATTTTTGGTGGATAATAATTATACATTATATTGAAAATAGCTCTATTTAGTTATATCAATTTTCATTACTTATTTATTTTTGGTTGTAGATTATTATCTTCATTAAATAAATTAAAATGTTATATTTAGATAAAAAAAAGGGTGACTCAGACCTTCTCTATTGATATTAGTGAAATTAAAATTTGTAATATATTAAATTTAATATCTATTTTTTTTTATTATTAGACTAAACCATTGAAGTTTTATTTTGATTTAAATTAAATATGAAAATTATAAAGGTGTGTAATTAAACAATGACTCTAGACTTTATCACAAATCAAAGTAAAATACCCGCTCTAGCTCAAGTGATTGGTAATTAAACAATAAAATACTATATTGTAAACTATGCGGTACCAAATTTGATTCCTATTCGTTAAAAAAAACTAGAGTCTACATATAATAGAGCGGATTACATCTATATATCCTCTAAATATAATATGATATACCACTTTTGTAGAATAGGTGCTCATTAAGATGCAAAAGATGAACAAATTAATAGTAGATAATGATAACAGAGCCATATACACAATGGGCCAAACTTTTTGTGATTAAACAGCTTGTGTTCTCTATTTGCATTTTTCATACCTATTTTCTTTTGAACTAAGATTGTTGTTCTAACAATAATTTAAGGATATCGTTCCTTCATCGTCGCAGAATCATGCATATGTATTGTTAAAGTGGTAAACATGAATTTAAATTATAAAACAACTTTTTTATCAACAAATTCATCAAGAAAATCCAGAGACCTGCTGATAAACCACCTAAAAGAATGTGGGGAGATTAGAGCTAGTAGTGTGCTAGCAAGGACTACGTAAGGTAGAAGTGAATTTGCTTGCTTTATAATCTCAAAAATGAACATTGATTTTTGCTTCATTATCTGATGATACAAACAAAATAACCAAAAACAAAGATTTTGCTTAAAGTAAAAAGTAACAAAAACGTGTTTTATTTTAATAGTAACAATAAATTTTGTTTTGTTTGAATAAGAAGTAATTACCTGGGGGATTGGATCGGGTAGCAGGGAACCCGAAGATGCACATTTGAGAGGCAGCTTGGAGCTTCTGTACTCAAATAATTGAGTATTCTTTGTAGATAGAAAGAAAAAAGTGGAATAAAAGAAATGGGTGTATACTAACACAATGAGAGTACTATGTTGGAAGTTTGAACCAAGACGAAACGGTAATGGAGAATAAACGTTAGACGAGCATGGCAGATAAATTGGAGGTTTTTGACCATGGCATAGTGAAAGATGTGAGCAACTAACATTATGCAACTGGTTCACTCTGCTTGAAATTGAGTACATGTTTTGAACTGGAGTGAGTAACTGCACTACATTAACTGGGATTATAAATTCCACTCAAACACTATTGACCAATACTGTTAGTTTGTTTGTGTTACATTTTTCTATAGAAAACATGATTGATAATAATACTAGAACTATTATGGACCCTTTTTTTATTCAGAGAAATAACGACAATAATATGAAATTGACAGCATTGCCCAATATTTAAAGATAGAATATTCTTTATGTTTACTGGATTGCCCACTATCAACATAGAATATCATTTCAATTGATTTGCATAGAATAATATTATTGGTATGGAATGATTTTTAATTAGTGGTAAACTAGTTCGCGAGTTACTAAATGACAACAACTCTATTATATATATATATATATATATATATATATATATATATATATATATATATAGAGAATATATATATTTAAAATAGACTCCGCTGACATGTATATTTAAAATAGGTTTCGCTGCCACTGCACATTTTTTTTCATATACAAATATTTGTCACCTCAGTTAAAAAGCTAACGTATACATCTTCATAGAGAGTTTTCTTAGTTTTTAACTTTTTCACAAATTCTATATCATTTACTATCTTATCATATCTCCTATTTAAATATTTTTTCATAACATATATTCAAAAAATTTTAAATTAATTTCATATTATTATATCATAATGTCACATTATTATTTCACAACGTTTGTCCAACATCTTTTATATTAATTCTACATTATTCTAAAAAATCAATATGAAATTTTATGTCAATAATATATATTTAATTTTATCAATCTAATTTATAAAAGAGAAGTACCCAAAAATAATATATATTTAACTTTATATCAATAATATATATTCAATTTTATTAATCTAATTTATTGAATAGAAATATTTAATTTTATTAATTTAATTTATAGAAAAGAACTAGAGAAGTACCCAACAATAATATATATTTAGCTTTATATGAGTGTTATTACTGTGTCTTCGAGAGAAAATTGTTTTAATATTGTGTATAACTATTAATGTGTTATGAGTTACAAATTAAAGTACAATTAATATCTAATTTATTGACTACTCAAAAAAAACAAAGAAGATTGTTCATATTATATTTTTCTAAAAATATTTTGAAAATAAATTTAGATTTGACAACACAATAAAAGAGCATGACTAATTTGATTTTGCAGTAGATAATTACATATATTAATATTTATTAAAATACTTTTAATATTTTTAATATTAAATATCATTTATGAATTTTGTTTGTAGGATGATAATCATTATGAATTTTTAATACTAAATATATAAATTAATTACAATTAAGTTCTACAAAATATTTTACATATTTTCAAATGTGTGTTTGTCAACTTATATATAATAACTATTCAAATAAACTCACTTGAAAAAATTCTCTACAAACGAAATGAATAAATTATACAAATATTTTCATAACGTCACATTATTATTTCATAATGTCACATTTATTAAAATAAATAAATTACATATATTAATATTTATTAAAATACTTTTAATATTTTTAACATTAAATATAATTTATGAATTTTGGTTGTAGGATGATAATTACTATGGATTTTTAATACTAAATATATGAATTAATTATAATTACGTTCTACAAAATATTTTAGATATTCTCCGATGTGTATTTAGTAACTCAAATAAACTCATTTGAAAAAATACTATACAAACAAAATGAATAAATTGTATTATTTTTAAAATTTTATTTACAATACTGCTAATATATTAAAGTCTATATATATTATATTATTTTTAAAATTTTAAAATTTTATTCACAGTACTATTAATATGGTAATATTTATATATTCCGAGTATCGAGTTATATTCTAGTTTAATTTTAATTACGAAGCTATATGCCAAACGAAACTTCATGGACAGAACAGTGAATATTTATGTCTTTCAATTCAATTTTATTATTTTTTATAGTGTTTTACCATATTTGTTTACCATCATGTAGTCCTCTTCAATCAGTATATTTCTGTTTTTTTAATTCCAGATAAATTTCAGAAAAGTTGGAGGTAAACAATCCATATCTAAATAAAATATAAAAAACTATAATGAATAATTATATTTTCTGTTTAAGATTAAAATACTAAATAATGTTGTAACTATCTCGTGTAAGAGAAAATTCTTATTATTAGAATTTATCTTGTGGTTGTGGATCAGCCTTGATGTTCCTGTTAGATTGATAGTACTTAAACGAGGTAACTGTTAACAATCACATGAGCAGCCATGAACAAAGCTTGCATGGTGAAGCGGGATTTGTTAATCACCAACTTGCTTTTGAGGTTCCTAAAATTTGAAATACCCACTTAAACATAAATAGACAACTGTCAACTATTTCACACAACTGGTTCTACACTACCCATAAGAAAAAATGTGTTAGAAAAAAAAATTATAATAGTACATAATATATACTGTGATATCATTGTATCAAACTTCTGCTTCGTTGATCCCTTCTTGGGATAGCTTCAGCAGTACCGATGCTCGCTAAGATACAAGATGGACCCAATGTGCAAAATACACATCTAAATCCATACCTTTCAGGAGGTGCTGTGTTTTGTCTCATGCTTTCCTCTTTTGGTCCAGATCAAGACAAGGCCAAATCCCATCAAAGACATAATTGCAGTCTGAAAAAGAAATTAGCCACTTATATTGCAATAGAATAATTTTTGGACTCGGTGCTATACTTCTTTATGTAGACTAGTCATGCAACAATAAACTGTGTTTACAACAGTATATAGATGCTTTATTTGAAGCCTTCTATTTTCTTGACCAAAAACAATAGCCATTTTTAACACAATGAAGTAATCAACTTTGCGCTGTGAGTATGCAATGAAGGATTTTAAATCATACTATATCACTCTATCTCTTTAAAACCGGTGAAAAATGAAAAATCGCATGTACATGATTGTTATTGGAGTCTAATCAGAATTGGGAATTTACCGAAATCGCTGGAGGCATACTCACAACTGGATCTTCAAAAAACTTATTAGAAAGAGCCAGGGCAAGGAGGCTACTTTGCATTCCTGCCATTGGAGAAAAAATGTCATTTAAGTGATATATGCTACTGCAGGCACTTTGATGTATGAAAATGGAGAAAAGTTGTACCTGTCTCAAAGGAAATTGTTCGCTGCAGTGGCTTGACATCAAGAGAATCATGGAAGACAGATCCACTTAGTGCATACCCAGCTATAAAAGCTGACAAATGAAAAGCAACAAGAAGCAATAAGATTGAAACTCCAAGGGGAGATTTAATACAGTCAATGTTAAGAGCGAGCGGTGCTCCAGCACAGATAGCTGCCACCAAAACGGATAGTGGAGGCAAAAATGGTCGAATAGCATTACAAATACGAGGAAAGAAGCTGCAAAAAAATGAATTATGTAAGAATACAACACCTTTAAAGGAAACACTAATGCTGAAAAATCTTTTGAAATTTGAAACGATAGTTTTACCGATTTAGAAGTAGGCCAACTGCAATAGGAGCCACCACAATCTGTGTAATGCTAAACACCATTCCTTTAACATCTACAGGCAATCTCTTCCCAATGAGCAACAACAATAAGAGTGGCGTAACAAAAACCGCAGAAGCAGTTGACAGCGATGTCATTACTATGCTTAATGGTGCCATTTGTGGGTCTGTTAGAAAAGTAGCATAATTTGAGAGCTGAGCACCACTAACACAACCTACCAATACAATCCCTGCGCCTGATTCATTTTACATCCAAACATTAGAAAGTATATCCCAGAAGATCTCTGTCTAATATTATTTAAGATGGACTATTCTCACCTATTCCTGTTGGTAGACCAAAAACATTTACCGCAATAATATAAAACAGATATCCAAGAAGAGGCTTCACAACAAACTGGCCAAAATAACCAGTGGCAATTTCTGCCGGCCTATTAAACGCCTCAAGGAAGTCCTTTTCACTTGAATTGACCCCAACTGCAAACATCAAAAACCCTAATGCAGGTGCATAGTATCTGCAAGTACATCACATAATAACTGTTAATTCATGGCTGAAATAATTTAAAAATAACAAGTTGTTGTTTGCATGACACTTAGTGTTTCAGAAATCAGTTGTTTGCACAATTACATTCCATTTTGCATTTGCGGTTTAAAGCTGAATTCATTTATTAATAATAAGTTGTTGTTTGCATTGCACTTTGTGTTTCAGTTATCAGTTTGCATTGCACTTTGAATTTGCAGTTTAAAGAGATACAATACATTAAAACATTCTAGATGAGAAGATAAGAGCTAATGATTGTTCCTTCATTGGTTCATATCACCTGGCCTAATCAATTTCTCCAAAATGCAAATAATCATAAAACAATATTTTCATGGACCAATTCATCTAGAACATACACAAACCTGGTAGTAAACCAGGTTAAAGAAGGTGGGAAGATTAGAGCTAACAGCGTACTAGCAAAGATTGCAGGAGGCAGAAGTGAATTTGAGTTCTTCAGTATCTGCAAAATAGACATTAGACATTGAATTTTGCTTCACCATCTGAGGAAAGAAACTTAATAATAACCAAAAACAAAAAAATGCCCTGCGTTACTCTCTTTTGTATTATGTGCACAGTACAATTTTCAAAAACCAAACTTGTTGATTGCAGAAAATAAGTCAGCATAAACATTTCAAAGAACTTATTTAAGCTTTTCTCGTAACTACTAAGGACTTTAACTACTATCATAAGCATTTGAGAGACTCGGGGAGAATATATATATAGCTTTTTTATGAGTATTAATCAATTTTGAAATGTGTCTAAGAAATGAATTAAACTAATAAATTTTGAAGAGCCCAATTTAAAATATTTCAGTTGTTCTATTACAAGTAAATTTCACAACAAATACTTTATATATTGACACATAGCATAGCAAAACTGTATTCTTTTACGAGTTGGAAATTGGGTTAATGGTAGGTCACTTTATGAACTGGTTTAAAGTACTAAAAATGATGGAAGATTTATTCACTTGGTGTACTAAAAAAGCATTTTATAACTTATATAATTTGTGATAATTTATTTATATCAAGAAGATTCGGATATTATAAAATAAAAGAATAGAGGAACTAAATTCGCTAAGTTGCTTGAGAAATATTTCAGTGGTGCAATATTTATTGCTCTTTACATAGGTGTCTTTAGAAATATCATATATTTTAAAAAATGATTTTTCAAACAAACATGTTTTCTCATTTTTTACGGCCTAGTAATTTTGTAGTTTAAAAAGACCACCTAAGAAATTATATACAAACACATTAAAAATCCATTTTTTAAACATATCATTTTTATAATAATAAACAAACAAGAGTTAACAATTCATTTTTTCAAAAATCTCAAAAAAATAATCTCTAAATTATTTAAAACAAAAATCATTTTTATCTAAGTTCAAATTATGTAATTAGAGATTAAGAAAATTAGAAATTGTTTTATGTTTGTTATAAGAAAATTACTAGAAAAATCAACTTTTAGATTATTTTCAGAGTTTTCATTTTCTTTATAAAAAAAAAATGTAACAAACGTATACAATTTTTCAAAAGTGATTATTTTAAAAAAAAAAAGTAAAAAAACGCACCATAAATTGTTTATTCAGACAAACTTAAATACATCCGTTAGCACACAATTAATACATTGATTGAATTATATTAGTTAGAATTGTAGTAATAAAGTAATTTACAAAAATGAAATGGAAGTACCGCAGTAGGTTGATATGAGTGATTCGGGGTCGGATCGGATGGCGTGGATGCAGCAGCACATTTTTGGGGAAGCCTAGGGCTCCAATCCCCTAAGCGAACTGAAATGAGGCACATAATTGTAGTAATTATTATGATTTGTAATTATACATAGAAAAATTAAAGGAAAAAGAGAAAAGATATGTATGCTACATACTAGTCGAAGTAGGTTGAAATTTTGAATGCAAAGGAATCGGAAACGAAGAAGAAGAAGAAGAAGAAGAAGAAGAAGAAGAAGAAGAAGAAGAAGAAGAAGAAGAAGAAGAAAAAGAGAAAGAGATGTTGTTGCTGCATCGCAGTGATGATGATGATGACAAGGGAACAAAAGGCTGTTTCAGTATGCTTGAAATTGAAATTGAATTCATCTTTTTAATTCAACTCGCTATCCACGCCACCGGCTCCTTTTTCGTCGCAACAAAAGATCAAAAACTATATACCATAACCCTATATATTTTATTAATTTATTTTATATCATCTTTAAATTTAATTAACCTTTCAAATTTTTATCCTTCAAAGTCATAATTCATGTGATAAGCATTGGTATCACTACCATATTTGGAATTTTAGCGTAAGATTAGCTTTGTGATTACGGTTAATTTTTAGTGCAAATATTTTTTTGCGTGAATAAATTCCAAATGTCAATATCTGTTAATAAATATTTTAAAGGTACCGTTAAAAGTTTTTCTACATAGATTAAAAAATTCATAAATAGAAATTTTGTCAAATCAATGTCTTAAGAATACTTGTTATTTATTAACATTTTTCATATTTAAAACTAACATATAGAAATTATACACTTAAAATTAAATTAATTCTTAAAATATTAACCGTAAATATCATATCAAATTTTGATAACAGCAAATTCTCTTATAATCAATGAACCAAACAAATATCAAATTCTCTTCTTTTTTTTTTTTTTTTGACATTTAACAAATGCTACCATAGTTTAACCAAACCCATCACATTGTATTACCAATTGAGGGAATTCCTTTCCTTGTATTGCAATTTGCAACAATTACAATTACATATTCGCAAATCTATAAATTTAATTCATTCATCTTTTGTGTTATTTGATGATCATGAACCATTTCTTCTAACCTTACCATCCAAGAAATCATTTTAGAGAATTAATTCGATGACGTATGCAGTAGGGGATAACAGCGTTAACGACGATGCTCGCATAACGGAGGAGGAGGTAGCCCCATTAATCCATCATACTCACGGCTACAACGTTAACGACGACGGTGGTGGTGGTGGCGGTGGCGGTGGCGGTGGTGACTACGTTAAATTGAGACAGGGTCCACACGATGCCACACCACCACCTTTGCGGTATTGGATTAAATTGGGAGTGTCTCTTCTCTTCATTAGTCTCTTGGGTCTTGTTATTTTCCAATGGCTTGGACCGTTTTTCATTCAAAAGGTCTTTTTTTTTTTTCTCTTCAATATCCTATATTCATGTGTGTTATAATGCTTGTAATAGTTCTTTATATTTCTCCTTCATTATAATATTTTCATGCATTTGTTAAAGACTAAACCAAGGTTGATTAATGTAGATTTATCTATCACATTCCCTTTACCCTCCCTTGGAAATTTTTGTTAATGTTGATATTCATGATCATGATCATAATCATTAATACATTGGCAATATAGTGTAAGAGGTAAAAAGTTTGTAGATGATATTTTAGGGGTGTATCTTTTCCCCTGTTTAGTTTCTCTGTAGTTGTTTTCTTTTCTTTGTTATCCAAAAAAAAAATTTGTTGATGATGCTTTTTCTCTTTTTTATTGCCTTCATATACTATGATTTTTCATTGTTCAGAACAACATTCTTAAATGTCTACGTTGAATTACCTATTTTGAAATGACACCCTGAAGATTTGACGCGGTTGTCCCTCTTATCTTAGCCATGTTTTGATTGTTGATGCCTTAGGATGTGCTCATCCACGTTTGATTGATGATGCCTTAGGAGTTGCTCGTCCACGAGCGTGGTTTGTTTTTTGTCTTTCTATTTCATTCTCATAAAAACTACTGTTATTTTCAGGTGTTTATTCCGGTAATAAATTGGCAGAAAGACACATTCACCTCTTCACAGTTAGCTGTTATAGTGTTTGCTTCAATAGCGTTATTTCCTACCATACTTTTGCCATCCTCGCCTTCTATGTGGGTTGCTGGGATGACATTTGGTTATTTTTACGGTTTCTTGCTAGTAATGTCTGCAGCAGCTGTGGGAGTTTCACTCCCTTTTTTCATTGGCTCAATCTTCCATCATAAAATTGCAGTACATGCCTTATCTATTTAGTCCAAGTTGGTATCTGTCTTTTTTTATGTTTACCTCATATATGCTTATTAGGATCAAACATTTTGTGAATCTTTATAGGAGTGGTTAGATCAGTATCCAAAGAAAGCTTCTGTTTTAAGAGCTGCTGGTGGAGGAAATTGGTTTCACCAGTTTCGCGCAGTTGCTTTAATCAGGATTTCTCCATTCCCTTACATAGTCTACAACTATTGTTCTGTGGCAACAAATGTCCAGTATAGTCCTTACTTGTGTGGATCTTTGGTAGGAATGATGCCAGAAGTAATTGCTTCAATTTACACGTAGAGTCTCTCTTTCCCTCTCTCTTTTGGTTGTTTACATACTTTGATTGATGGTTTACTTCTTGAATATTGCATGTAAATGTGAAAGCTGTTAGAAACTATATTAACCATTTTTCACTCAATGGGTAGTTACTAATTTATGCTGTGTTATTGGTTTTATTAGCTATGCCTTCAGCGTGGTATATTTTGTATAATTTAACTGTTTAAAAAATATATAATTATATGCATTATGACTCACATCACTGAATGATAAATAACTACTTTAGTTAGGTGTTATTGTTTAAATTAATACCTGGTACAATTGAGACTCTTGCAGACTCACCATCTTGCTTGACAATGTTTGTATTGTTCTCTTTGTCTCAATATGTTGCTTTCATGATTTAGTATAGTAGAAATCAATAATTTATCTAACAATGATTTGGTCAATTGGTGAATCTTAATAATATACTGGTAGTCATAATCCTTCAAATTTATTTTAGTATGGGGGGGAATGTTGATCTCATCTTTGGTTGTGTTTCTTGCTGCCTTCAGTTATAAAAATTCCATTATATGTTTGACCAAACTCAAGGATTTGTTTACCATCTTCGAGTTTTGAAGTCCATTTTAACAAATAAATAGTACTTGATGATCTATTTTCCTTCTTAAATTTTACACTTCAATCTTGAAGCAAGTTATCTTGTGCTGTTATCCATTTCAAATGTTAATTTATTTATAATTTTTACAAAAGACATAACTAGTGATAAAATATTGCATCTTGAACTCATTGTCTCGTGTGTATCTCTTCTACAGGGGAATTTTGATACGAGCATTGGCTAACATCTCACACAAAACACTCACTCTATCTGCTCCGCAAATTGCTTTCAATGTTGTTGGCTTCTGCATATCTGTATCTACAATAATATTTTTCACAGTTTATGCTAAGAGGAAACTCAAGGAGTTGCAAAAAGAGGAAGAACAACTACTGAAATAATATTCAATAGTTTTAGACCGAATCTCATTGTTGCCTTGCTGCACAAGGCAGTCACTACTATCTCATATTAGCTCCTAATATATTAATTGATTGATGCACATGCACACTGCAAATTTGGGTGAGGTCTTATTACTTGAGTAACCTCATCTATGAGAGAATCGTTCAATGTTCATAACTACGAGAAAGATTTATCGAGGAACAAGCTAACACGATAAATATTAGTAATTTTGCTTTATTCTTTCTTACGTTGTCTACACATACACTATTCTTTTTTTGGGTTTTTCATTCATCTCCTTGACTTTGTATATGAATGATATTTTTATGATGATTGTGTGGAGTATCGCCCGTATGTACATATTGATCTAAAGATATTTATTTGTAGATGGCATTGATCTCACACTAGTATTAATATAAAAATAAAAATTTAATTCATAGACCTCATTGTAGCAATACACAGGTTTTTTTTTCTCTTCCAATACCTCATTTTTCAAAAAAATTATCAATCTATTCCCTTTTCAAAACTATATATCAATAGGTTACTGAAAACAAAAAATAAATTGATAATTTTTTGGAAAAATAGATTATTGAAAAAAAGAACCCCGTAATACACACCCCTTTGATGGATAAAAGAGAAGAGATATGCATATATATTTTTTTTTATTAAAAAGCAAGTGTAGAGTGAAAAATGTATTGAATAAGAATAATATTATATGTATATACAAGATATGCAATTCAGCTTGTATATATTGTTTTGAAGCAAGCATATTATGTGGTCCTCATTTCAGATTTCGTGAGTGACAGCTCAACAGAGCATTTTGCATTTGTTTTTAATAATATACATTTGCTCCTTGTATTGTATTGTATTGTATTTACCGTTTGTCCAAATGTTATAACTTACTTGGAGTGTCATATATATTAAATCGGCTTAAATCCAATATCTTGAACAATTGTCTGTTTAATAATGAATACTCTGATTCACCACTTTTTCCACAGGGACACAAACACACAAGTCAAGCTTCGATTTCAATACCATTACAAATGAATTGTTTATATGACGAGGACTCCATAAAAACGAGTAATGAACTCTTCATATCAGTTGCCCCCTCTTATTTATTTTCTTTTTAGGGACATGCATGGGTCACCACTCTTTTTATAGGTTAATAATATCACAATAGATTTGTCACAATTACGATTAACTAATATAATTCAAATATTGTAAGTTGTAGTTTTGGTAAAATCATAATGGTTGAGTAATATTAAATCACCTTGATACTAAACATATACTTTATGTGGGAGGGATGATCTACCATAATAGAGCAATATCCTTTAATTTTAGTGTTATTTATAAATACTCGGAGGTTGTATTTGATTGAGAATTTAAAAGTTCTTTTTTAAAAAAAAACCTCGTAGATTTTAAGAGATTATACAAAAATATAACATCTTTTAAGATTTAAAACATTATTAGGATTTTATTACCCGTACGGGTCCGTAATTCTGATTTATATAAAGTCGATATTATTTCTCTATATGATTTAAAAAATATATCAATTTATATAAATTTTGAATATGTTTGAAAAAGTAGAAGTCATGGAATATGGAGGCCTGTAAAACATGACTATACAATTTTCTCATTTATCTTTTATACATTTGAACTAAAGTGAACTAAACAACTCTTTAGCATAATCCCAAACAAAAATTGATAAATATTCAATTTTATTATTAACGATTTATCTTGCGTATAATAGTAATTTTTAAATTTTTATTAGTAAAAACTTATCTTATATATCATAGTTCAATATCATAACTAACAGTTTAATACGTGCATGATAATTATTTTTTTTAAAAATTATTAATGAGAGTTTGTCTTCTATATGATAAATCAATCTATTCACTAACAACTTTTTACATGTATGATGATTATTTTAAAATATTTAATAATTAATATTTATTTTGTATATAATAGTTTAATCTTATAAGTGATGGTTTATTTCGTGTATGATAATTATTTTAAAATTTTATTAATAAAAAATTGTCTAATGTATAATAATTGAATCTCGTAAGTGAAAATTTATCACATGTATGTATAACAATGTACAAGAGTTATTTTGAAATTTTTATAAAAGGCAATTTGTTCCATTTATAATAATTTAATCTTACATATACAACTTTACCCTGTATGTACGTGATAGTTATTTTAAAGAATTTCTGAGCGTGCAAACTTATTAGGTATAATATCTGTGATGTGCAAACTTAAAACAGTAGATTGAGTATACTATAATTACTTTAATTTTTATTTAAAAATAAATAAATTTAATTAATCTATGTCAAACATGTGATCTCGTGTATTAATAAATCATTAATTTTAACTAATCATTTATTCTCAAACATTTTCCCGTACATTTATTTTATAATATTACCTATTCTAATTTTTATATGGAAAATATAAAATATATTAATTATAACTAATTGGTTAATGAAAAACATTAATTTCGAGTATGAATTGTACGCTTTTCAAAAAAAAAAAACGTGAAAAAATATAATAAATATAATATAATTATTATCATTTTTATGTTGACAATATTGAAAGAATACTAATTTTAATTAATTTATCATTGACAAAAATAAAATTATTCTCAAATAATCTTTATAATAAATTGTTATTTGTGAAGAAAAAAAATGATATCTTCGTGTTAGCACCTCTCTATTCTCTATGGTTGTTATCTTTTCTACATTTCACCACACTTAAAATATTTGTCTTTTTTACCTGTGATGTGCTCATAAATCATAATCGTAAGTTTTGCCATTCTAAAGTACTTCACATTATGGTTCATTGAAGCCTAAAATTGCTGAAATTAAATCCTCAAAGATCTAAAACTATAAGAAATAAAACTTTATAATAAGAACAAAATCAATGACATGAATAGTATACCCTCTTTTAACTATTTTGAAAACCTTATGAATCAAGTTTCCAATAAAAGAAATAACATCGTTTATTGGATGAATTATATTTCAAATCAAAAGAAAACCAATGTTTTGCATCATTACAACATGAAAAATGTGATATTGAAATCACATGGTAGAAAAAAAAAACAAATTAAAGCAAAAATCTATTGTCCAAATCATCCAGTGTTCCTCAAACTATTTCTTAATATAAAGTCAAACCTGAAATTAGAGAGTTTATTGGTACATAAATTAAAATAAAATAAAAAACCAAAGGGAGATAATAAAAAACAAAAGTGGTAGAAACAATGACAAACCTTAAAAATGCGAAGGCACATATATAAATCTGAAAAATGGTAAAAGTTTGATATTAAGCTAACTAAAGCTTACAAACAAATGAAAATTGTCCTCACGTTGAAATACATAAACAACAATTCATAATTTCTAATCAAGTCAAAGATAGGACTATAAACTATTTATTTTATAATCATAAAGAAACGTGATCAGGATTTTTTTTTAAATATATCTTTTTTTATTTTGACATTAAATTACCACACATTAAAAATAAAATACTAAAATGTAGAGTATTTTGTTTTTTTTTAATATATGGAAATTTAATATCAAATTTTTTAAAAATGATATATTTATAAAAAAAATCCACGTGTTCTTAGTTAACCTTTAATATTTAATAATTCTGTCTTACCAAAATACTATTACTGAGAGTTTAAATGAAATTCAAACATGAAAATAAAATAAGTGAGATAATAATAAAAAAAAAACTGTTTCAAAATTATCAAAACCAAAATAAAGAAATCAAGGGCATCAAAACATCCATGATGCAACCATGTAACTCTGCATAAAAAAAATCTATAAAATCATAATTTACATCCATAACATTATAAAACTAGAAAATTTAAGAGAATCAAAATACGAGGATTCCTCTTCTCTTATCTTGATAAACATAGGGGAAAAAATGGTCGCCTTATAAGATAACCTAAAATAAATACAAAATAATTGTTAATATAGTCGCTTCTAAAGACAACATAAAATAAACACACAAAATAATAATTAAAAAATTATTAAAAATTAATTTCTCTATCTTTGATAAAATTTTTTTTTTTTTCTTTCGTTGACATAATCGTGTTATATTGTTGAAGATGGAAAGAAAGAAAAAGAGAAAAGATAGAGATAGAAACAATTAAAATTTACCTCTTTTCTTATAGATAGATTTTAGTGAAGAGTAGAAAAAGAGTGATATGTGGTTTTTGGATGGAATAAAATCAACTAAAAAAGAAATTTAGTGTTTTGTCAAAAACAAATTGAATTGAGGAATTTTGAAAAAAAAATTATTTTACCTCCCAAATATATTTAAGTCCCTCAAATTTTATTAGTCGTCAAAAAATGTAAATAATATTAGTTGTTATTTTACACGGCATCTAAGCTTATATATATATATATCATTAGAATTTATAATTTAAAATCACTTCACAACATCATTAAGTAATTTAAAACCTAACTAATTAATAAATCTTATGGTATACTTTGCATTTTTTATTTGTTTTGATTTCCATACTTTGGATAGTTTTAAAATTATGCAAATTTTTTATAAAAGAAAGAATATATACTATCATTGTATATCTTTTCTTGATTACACGAAAGTGTAAAACTTTTGTATAAAATAAATGATGAGGTTGTTCTAAATCAATATTTGGTATCTCGTTAAATTATGGTTAGTTTCACAATTGATGGCGGAAACGTGGCATAGGAGAGACCTTTGGAGACGTATGCATGTATTGTTGTTATTGTATCTGTCAATGTGTATGTGCCAGAGTTATTCTTCATTATCTTTAAATTAAACTTAGAAAATTATAATTATTTTCAATAAAATTTATATTTTATCAAATTTATAGTTCAAATATTTAAATAAATTTATATTTTTATTTCTAATAATAATAATAACATTAAATTTATCAAATAAATAATTTATATTTTAATATTTAAGTTAGAGATTAGATTTAGAAAAAAGTAAAAAAAAAAAATATATTTTTTTTGAAAATTTAAGGATTAAATATTAAAATATGAATTTTTTATTTGATAAATTTAATATTGTTCAGGACGAAGATATGAATTATTTGAGTTATGATTTTGATAAATATATAAATTTTTTAAAAATTAATAATAAATTTTCTGAATTTTATTTTAAGACAATGATGCATCTTCATAGTTTCTATAAAAAATAATAATGTTATTGATATTTTAAGAGTTAAATAATTAAATTATTATTTAAAATTAAATAAAAATATAATTTAAAAGAAATTAAATAATTACTTGAAATTTAGTTAATGAAAGGTATTTTGTCCACACAAAAATAACCCGGAAAAGAAGGGAAGAGAATCTCTATATGCATCCTCTTTTGTTACTAGTTAAATGCAAAAGGACAATTTTGAACAAAAGGAAGTAACGTTAAAGAGAGAAACTTTTGGGACCATTGTAAACTAAAAGGTTGAAATAGAGATGGCCAAAAATCACCAAACAACCACAATTTAATTTAATATGGTTAATCTTTAATTATAAGCATTATAATAATGGGTGATATTCTTTTTCATTTTTCACATATTAAAAAATAATTATAAATGAAAGAAATAGAATAATAATTTTCCTAAATTATTTACATTAACCATTAATGTATTCTCCATATTATAAATGCAAAATAAAATATTTTATGTCTTATAATGAGTGTTATTTTATTACTTTTTTTAAAAATAAATATCATTTTCAACTTGTGAAAAATATATCAATAATGAATAAAGATAATTTGGTAAAATTATTATTATTTTTTATTTATTTATAGTCATTTCTTAATGTGTAAAATAAACCAAAATAACACCATTGTCAGATGAATAATGAAGTATAATATTTATCTGCATAATATTAATTAGAAAATACAAAAAAAACATTATCATATTAAAAACGGAAATTACATTTTTATGAGACAATTTATTTTCTAGAGACACATGGAATTTTTAAGTGCATTTTGTTTTCTTAATTTCATGTAAAAAAATTCATTTCCTAACTTACTTCTAATTTATAATGATTATCTACTTATATCATTAATAAATTAATTTAAGGATATGTTTAAACTAATTAATAATATTTCCTTATACTAGAGTTCAATCATATGCTAACACTTTTTTACATGTAATATTCAATGTCTCGTTGCGGCGATAGCTCAATTAACCGTTAGAATATTCTCAAAATAATTTTTGTAATAACTTTAATTAGTTAAAAAAAATTAATTATATATTTCTCAACACTGAAATAATGTTCTTAAAACTTGTCAGTTGAGTAACTAAAGGGTAAGATGATGTAATTAAATTTTCTAAAACAAATAGTAGTATATAATATACATTTAATAACTATACAATGTAAAAAAAAAATGATCTTTCATAATCTAAAAGAACAAAACGGATACAAAAGAAACTTTCCATGATCACAATCATTTGACCACACTATCTTTGGGAAAAGTATTTTATTTTAAAATAATTAAATAATTATGCATTTTTATGTGTGAGTTGAAATATAGTTGTGACAAAATAAGTATTTTCCACACGTACGAAGTGCATTTGTAAATGTTTAGTTTTGACTAATTTTCTTGATATGATTAATTAGTCACAATTAATTAAGAGAAATTCCAACTAAAAGTATAGCTAAAGAAACGGATAGATTGAATATAAAGCAAACCAAAACTGTACTACAGACAAACAAACACACACTTTTATTTCCACTTTACATCAACTTTCTTGTTGTTCTTCTTCTTCAATTTATTTTGGTCTTCCCAATATTTCCAAACTCATTACCTATCTTCTCTGGCATACTAATTGAGATGTTGTTGACGATAATGATGGTGGTAGTGACTTGGTTGGTAGGGAAGAATAAATGCTGGTCCTACACTACATTGAGGTGTCCTTAGACCAACACAAGTAACTCATATTTATGGTCACATACACAATTTTGGGTTTACATAGTTAAATTAAAAGGGTATCATTGCTTCATAAAGTTTTTAAAAGAAAGAACTCTCTCATGCACGTGCTTCTAACCTTCACTTGTTGCCAATATTTGAATTTATTATTATCTTCACAAAACTTATTACTACAAGAAATTTTATTTAATTGCCTCTCACTGTCTCACCTGCTTCCTTTCCAGCAAAATTACACCCACCATTTCCACCATCTAATCAGATGCTTCATAATTTCACTTTCATTAGTATTAAATTAAGTTTAAAATTTTCTTCGATCTTATAATATTTTTAGTTAACAGCTTTAATCTCAATAAATATTTTTGTGAGAATTCTATCAAACTTTAACTATAGGTTTTAGGATAGGAGTCAACACAAAGAATAAATTTAAATTCATATTTATGTTATTTTGAGCTTTCGATGTTAAAAACTCATATTCAATAGCAATAATTGTTGTTGTCTATTATTATTATTATTATTATTATTATTATTATTATTATTATTATTATTATTATTATTATTATTTCCCCGTTTGTTGTTGTCTTCGATTGTTTCTCTCTCTTCATCTTAGACAACTTCAAGCTTCCATTTTTATGCTACCCATTTGAATCCCACAAAAGCCAAATAATTTTTTCAACACAGAAAACATTCTAGAATATTTTTTCTAGATGCTTGAGGTAGAACAACCCAAAAGGAGATGAAGTAGAGATCTAACAAGTTGGTAGTAGATACTTCGGTTAAAAGAACTTCACTTTGTTCATGTTGTCATTTCATTTTCATTTTCTCTCTCCTTCATTTTCTGTCCTCTTAATGAGAATGCTCCATGTTGGTGAAAATCGTGATGTTTTGTTTCTCATTGGACCGACATTTTACAAAAACCTCAAACATTGTAGCTGATGAAATAACATCTCAAAATTGCATCCAAATTGATTACTAATGTCTGAAGAGTAATCACATTGTTTCGAGCATGAGAATACATCATCAAATTCATCTTTCTCATGCTCTATTATGCACCATTCTCTGTTTACTTTGGTCTATTACCACTGTCTCCCCAATAACGGAGAAAGATATTTTACTTCAATTCAAGGGTAACATCACAGAAGATCCATACAACAGTTTGAGTTCATGGGTTTCTAGTGAAGACCCATGTCAAGGTTTCAAAGGTATTTTCTGTAACTCAGAAGGGTTTGTTGAAAGAATCGTGCTTTGGAACACAAGCTTGGGTGGAGTGTTGTCACCATCACTCTCTGGTTTGAAGAGGTTGAGGATATTGACATTGTTTGGGAATCGATTCTCAGGTAATATTCCAGAAGGTTATGCTGATCTTCACTCCTTGTGGAAGATCAATTTCAGCTCCAATGCTTTAACTGGTTCGATTCCTGAATTCATTGGTGATTTGCTTAACATTCGGTTTCTAGATTTATCAAAGAATGGTTTCAATGGGGAGATACCTTCTGCTTTGTTTAGGTACTGTTATAAAACCAAATTTGTTTCTCTTTCTCATAACAATCTTGTTGGTTCAATTCCTGTATCTTTAGTGAATTGTTCCAATCTTGAAGGCTTTGATTTTTCTTTCAATAATCTAAGTGGTTTTGTCCCTTCTAGAATATGTGACATTTCCATGTTATCATATGTATCATTGAGAAGCAATGCCTTATCAGGTAGTGTGAGAGAGCAAATTTCTGCATGCAAGAGTCTAATGCATTTGGATTTTGGTAGTAATAGGTTTACTGATTTGGCTCCATTCAGCATCCTTGGAATGCAAAATCTTACTTATTTTAATATATCCTATAATGGGTTTGAAGGAAAAATTCCAGATATCACTGTATGTAGTGAGAGATTAGAGATCTTTGATGCTTCAGGGAATGATTTGGATGGGGAGATTCCCTCCAGCATAACTAGATGCAAGAATCTTAAGCTCTTGTCATTGGAGTTGAATAGGTTGAAAGGGAGTATCCCAGTTGATATTCGGGAATTGCGAGGACTATTGGTTATCAAATTGGGTATTAACTTGATAGGAGGAACGATTCCCAAGGGGTTTGGCGACATTGAGCTGCTTGAATTGCTGGATTTGCACAACCTAAACCTTGTTGGCGAAATTCCGGACGATATAACTAATTGCAAGTTTCTTCTTGAGCTGTGAGTTTTGTAACATTCTCAAATTGTTATATACATTAACTTGAACCTCTGAAATGTGAATAAAAAGTCTGATTCTTTCGTGTTGCTGCAGGGATGTGTCTGGTAATAACTTAGAGGGCGAGGTTCCGCTGGCCATTTACAATATGACAAATCTGGAAGCCCTTGACCTACATCATAACCAGCTTAAGGGAAGCATCCCATCAAGCTTAGGAAATCTATCAAGGATCCAATACTTAGATCTATCACATAATTTGTTTTCTGGTTCAATCCCTGCTTCCCTTGGAGATTTAAAAAGTTTGAAACATTTTAATCTCTCATTCAACAATCTCTCTGGTGTCATTCCTGATATTGCAACCATACAGCATTTTGGTGCACCTGCATTTTCCAATAATCCTTTTCTCTGTGGTGCTCCTTTGGACACTCCTTGCTCAGAAAACGGAACTAGATCGTCACCTTCGCCTCCTGGGAAAACTAAACTTCTCACCGTCTCTGCAATTGTTGCCATTGTTGCTGCAGCTGTTATTCTTGCCGGGGTTTGTTTGGTGACCATCGTGAGTATTAGGGCCCGGCGTAGAAAAAGAGACGATGATCAGATTATGATTGTTGAGAGTACGCCTCTAGGATCAACAGAATCAAATGTTATAATTGGAAAGCTGGTTCTCTTCAGCAAAAGTTTGCCATCAAAATATGAAGATTGGGAGGCAGGCACAAAAGCATTGCTTGACAAAGAGTCTTTGATAGGTGGCGGATCAATCGGTACAGTCTACAGAACCGACTTTGAAGGTGGCATCTCAATTGCAGTGAAGAAGCTTGAGACTTTGGGAAGGATCAGAAATCAAGAGGAATTTGAACAGGAAATCGGGCGACTAGGCAACCTTCGACACCATAATCTAGTTACCTTTCAAGGTTACTACTGGTCCTCTTCAATGCAGTTGATTTTGTCAGAGTTTGTTTCAAATGGGAATCTCTATGATAATCTACATGGGCTTGGCTATCCCGGAACCAGCACCAGTAGAGGCAATAGGGAATTAGATTGGTCTAAAAGGTTCCAAATTGCGCTCGGAACTGCAAGAGCCCTTGCATATCTCCACCACGACTGTAGACCTCCAATCCTTCACCTCAACCTTAAATCCTCTAACATACTCTTAGACGACAAGTACGAAGCCAAGTTATCTGATTATGGATTAGGAAAGTTGCTACCAATTTTGGATAATTACGGTCTGACCAAGTTCCACAATGCTGTTGGGTATGTTGCGCCAGAGTTGGCTCAAAGCTTTAGGCAGAGTGAGAAGTGTGATGTTTACAGTTTTGGGGTCATTCTTTTGGAGCTTGTTACAGGGAGAAAGCCTGTGGAAAGTCCAACCACAAATGAAGTTGTGGTTTTGTGTGAACATGTAAGAGGTTTGTTGGAGACTGGCTCGGCGTCAAATTGCTTTGACAGGAATTTACTTGGCTTTGCTGAGAATGAGTTAATTCAGGTTATGAAATTGGGGCTTATTTGTACTTCAGAGGATCCTTTAAGGAGACCAAGCATGGCTGAGATTGTTCAGGTTCTTGAGTCCATCAGAAATGGATTGGAATCTCATTAACTCAATAGATTATTGCTTAATTATCAAATTCTTTCCAGGAAGTTAGTATCAGATAGAGCATACATGGAAGAAAACCCAGGTAGACTCTGGTTACTGGAGGGGGAAGGAGAGGATTAAAATTCTTTAGCATTCATTTTTGTATTACCATTTTTTTATATAAAATTTGTAACATTACAATAAAATGCATTTGTTTATTCCATTGTTTCAAGTGTTTTCAAGGGAAAAACAAAAACTGCATAATATTTGTATCCTCTTCGCTTTTTCCTTCTCCAAATATTGTCTTCATTCGTTTAAGGTTACAAAGAACACTTTCTTTTTAGCAAACAAACTTGCATCAGCTCATGGACTCCGCGCACTTGACTTTCAACTTGGCCAATGCCCTCTTGAGCAATATATTACACAAACAAATAAATATTCCTTTAAGGAGTGATTATTCCTTCGGAGATGATGCTGGTTTCACCACAAGAATAAAGAATCAATAAACAAACTAAATTTGTAGAAATAATTGACGCCACATCAACTTGTGGTCTCAGAAATTCTCCCAATCCGTTCCATTACTACAGGAATATCCTTTTCAGTCAGTGTAGTAAAACAGAAACGGAACCATCCAGGTTCAATACAGTGACAAGAGGATCCCGGGGTAACATTGATCTTAGCTACATTCAGCAATCTATCCCAGAGCTCTAGTTCCCCCTTTTCACTGTAAGAACGGATGAACCTGCTCAAGTCAGCCCAGCAGCAATAACCACCGCTGCTTCTGGTACATTCAATTCCCAACTGATCTAATCCTGCCACAAATGTATTGTACATTTTCTGCAGCCTTAATTTGTTTGTCTTTATGAGCTCTTGTATAAACGTTGTATCTGAAATCATGGAGATAAGCAATTGCTGAGATGGAGCAGAAACAGTTGAGAATTTTGCCAATTTTTTGGAAGCAGCCACAACATGCTCATTATAGGAGTAGATAACACCCACTTCAAAACTTGGAACAGAGAGCTCATTTGCTAAATCAAACACTATATGAACTCTGTCCCGATCATGATCTTCTGCTTCCATGATTTCTGCCATGCTCACAAATTCTGTGTTTCCATAAGTAGAGCCTGCAAATATTTCATTAGAGATTATGTGAATGTTTTTCTCTCTAGCAAAGTCCAGAAGATCAAGTAGCGTTTCCCGATTTAACAATTTGCCAGCAGGGTTTGAAGGATTCGATATTATAATTCCACGGACTTTCTGACTACGTTTCTTTGCTTGGTTGAAGGCTTGGTCAAGCGCAGTTATGCTTAGATTGAAGTCATCAGCACTGCGACAAGGAACAGACACTATATCCACGCCTGTTCGCAATTTTACATCCTCGTCAAAGCTGCACCATAGATTTAAAACTATAATTGTTTTTTTACCAGCAAGCAAAGTGGGTAACAAAACAAGGAGTTTGGAGATAGGAAATCGATTGTTACCCAGGACAATGAGGCGTGGGAACAAGGAATGCATTTCCATTATCTGCTAGGCAGAAGCTTAGAATTTCAATGGCAGGGGTGGCACCTGTAGTGAGTACCATGTGGGAGGGGTTGAAGAAAACTGGCTTTTCCAAAACTTGAGACATGAAACCAGCCACAACCTGCATGATTAGAGAATTAAGATGGAAACACAGGGTTCGCAGTGATGCAGTTAAAAGAGAAACTTTAAGAGAATGCAAAGCATGCATATGCCAGAGAGACTTAGATAAGATACATACCCATCTACAAATAAAATTATTAGAAGCAAGAACCACCGAGAAAATGCTTAGCTTGCCGGTTATTGTACACCTTAATATGCATATATCAAATCAAGATGAGATGACTAATTAAGGTTTCAAAGCTTACTATAAAAAGGTTATACTCACCAAATTTGTGCAAATACACATTTACAACTTATGCATCAAAAATTCAACTTTCCCCTAACAAAGTAACAGTTAACATTATAATATTAAAAAAGTAACACGAATATACTAGGTTAGGAAATAAAACTAAAATATGATTTAGTGTATTTTTGGTTTCACTTTTGGATGAATCAAACTTGATTCTAGATATTAAAATCGATTTTGACATATTTAAAAGTATTTAAATAGAATTATTTTGCCTTCAAAATTAATTCAAACCACTAGAATTTTGACGTTTTGCCTATATAATTGATTTTCAGCATCAACTTTATTATTCAATCACTTCTATCCAAATATAAGTTACTTTTTAGTAAGAACTAATTTTACAAAATGAATCAACAAGAATCAAACTCATACAAACAAAACAATAACGTCTTGTGTGACAAGTTGAATCAATTTGGAACTAAATAATTACTCACCACTTTGAAGTCCGTGAATCCATGGTAAGGAGCAAGGTCAGTAATATTGAGGCATCCACAATTTGCTGGTGTCCCCAATATAGCAGCGGTTCCACAGTGACGAATCCATTCTTGAATCAAATCCACAGATAGCTACAACAAGAAGGAGAACAGAACAGAAGAATCAGAAACGCAATTGTATCTTTGAAAATAAAAGAATAGAAAATAAAAGGAGAAGAAACTCACAGTGTTTTGGTGCAAACCAAGCTGAATAACACCATCGGGATTATGAATCTGATGGTAAGGGTTATCTGCGACCTTGTTTAAACCTACGTAATAAGGAGATTCTGCAACTATCGAGTTGACCCGACCCGATATGTAAGCGGATGCGGTTGAACCTCTGACCCGCTGGGAGAGAGTGCGTGGCAAGACGGAGTCCTCTGGAAGCGGAAGGTTGTTGGAAGGAGGAGATTGGCGGTTACGGTGACGTGTCTTGAAATAAAGCTGAAGACAATAGAAGAGAGCACAAGGAATAACTGAACCCCAAATAAGACCACCTGTTCCTTGAACAACTCCTTGCAAAGGCACTATCACTCTCATCTCATAATTCTAGTACTAATTAATTAATTAATTAATTAATGATACTATTATAATTATTATTAGGAGAAGAAGAAGAAGAGAGTGAATGAGTGTGGAAGAATATTGGAGGAATAGAAGAAGGATATGATACGTGTCATTTCCTTCTTCTTCTTCTTCTTTGTCGTTGCTGCGGGTCCATTTTTCTTCTCCTTTGATATTTGCCGCTCATTTTAGTTATCACTTTGCGCTTCTTTTAAAACGAGCATAGCCGCCTCTTATTACATAAATAAATAAATAAATAAAGATGTTTCCACACCTCATGCAGCGAGGGACCTATTGGTTTATGGACCATTCGATTGTGCTTTCATTAGATTAGAGATAGATAGATAGATGCGACTATATAAGAATCAACTCGTGTTATGATAGCAATACTTGGGTTATTTAAATCACACGTTGGCACTTGGCATAATGGGGTAAATATGAAACATCATTTGTAGGAACTTAATTTTACAAATCACCAAACTAGAATGAGTGTACCTATTCAAATTGGAAACAAAACAAAATAAACATGGCGCCTGATTCTGTTTTCCTTTCTTTCTTACTATATAACAAAGAAGACTACAATGTAACAAAAAGTTGAATTCACTACAACTGAAAACTCTTCTTGTTGTGAAAATTGTTCAACAGAGATTAAATGTCCATAACAGATTTGGAAATTTGATTTCTTCTGTTAAGGAGTTGTTGTTTCAATATCGGATGGTTGAAGTCATTTATATTTTGCATAGAAGATATGTCTGTGTTGACATTTAGGCTAAATTAGGTGCTAGAATTCGTAAGAATCTGCCCATTTTTCAATGGGCTCCCTCTAGTTTGGCCCCCTTCCTCCTCGCTAATGCTAGAGGCGTGAGGTTTGTTAGGAGCTAGTTTTTTTGTACTTATGGATGTATTTATTTTTTTATGTTTCAAGACACTTAATAATATTAATTAATTAGTAATAATACATTTCAATGAAAAAAATAGGCTAATAATTACATAAGACTAATATACCTAATAATAATATTTTTCTGTCCAAAAATTTTTTTATTAATTTTTTTTCTAAAAAAGTAGATTTATTTTTTTAGTGAACTTCAAAAAATAAGTCAGATATTACATAACAAAATCGAATTTTAACGGTTAATCTTTTGGTGGATTTACGGACTCAGAGACATTAATGATCGTCTAAACCATTTAAAAAATGAAGATTTTAATTTTTGTTTTAATTTTAAAATACTTAATTTAAATATGAATAATTAGATTTTCATCTAATATGATTGTGTTGAAATGAAAGCCCTATTGGATGAAAATCTTGTCCATGACACAGCATTTCTATTCCAATGAATATGTGTGGACCTACGGATCCGGATTCATATAATAAGAGATTTATGCAGTTTTAAATTTGATCATTAATCTGAAATCAGAAAATTTAAATTAAAAAAAAAAACTGTTTTTTAAGTTAAAACAATCTCAAACATTAATTTAAAAATACACGGCTAAAATCGGTTACGACGTGTAAAGGGAGGAAATCCAATTCCATTGGACCCACCCAGCCACCCAATTGTTGACTTGTTCAGGTGACAGTGATGAAGCGTTAGAGATATTATTGCAATTTGATGCAAAGCTAACAAGAATCGCAGAGGCGCCGAAATTGCAGTATGCAGAGTAATGCACACTGATAGATAGAATGTGATCAGTGACCACACAAACACAAACACAAACCCCAAAGCACTACTTCCTCGGCCTCATAGTCAAAAGGGTAAATCCGTCCATCTCTCCATAGAATTCAAATTTTGGATCGTTATTACTATACTAACTTACTAGTCGTTACACACTATTGTTAACCCTCACAGGTCCCGGCGCAACGTGACAAACCAAATGAGTATACCAATGGCAGCATTAGACTATTTTATTAGTAGATTATTACGATTTCTATTCACTAGTTTATCAGATTAGATTTTCAAATTTTAATTTAAAAACGTCAACACTAAAATCGAAGTCACAAAATTAAAATGGAAAGCAGCAATGTTGGTATGTGGAGGCAAGAAATGATGATGATGGAAATAGAGCACCAAGTGTTTGCTTCAGATGAGATTGACCTCGATTACGAGTTTGATGCTGCTCGCTTCTTCGATTTCACTCAACAAGAACCTCTTGCTCAAGCTCGCCAAGCCGAACTTTGGTTCCAAACCGCCGCAACCTACGCTCCTTCTCGTCCGTTACCGTTTCAACTTTTTTTCATTCTCTCTTTCGATCACATTGATTTATTTCCCGATTACCTTTATTCATCCGTTTCAGCTTTTGTGGCAAATCAAGTTCTGAAAGAGGAAATCGCGGTCACAACTACAACCACAGTTCATCATCCCAAACCTAACGTTCTTCAGCATTTTGGTATTATTATTATTGCTTTTATTTATTTATTATTATTATTATTATTATTTATTATTATGATGATTATTCTTTTTTTGAAAATTATTATTATTATTATTATTATTAATATTATTCATCTATCGTTTTTACTACTATTATTATTACTTCCAAATTGCTATCATAAGTTGAGATTTACTGATTAGGTCAACTATCTGATTTCCACTTGGCAGGTTCAAAATCAGTGAGTGGAAGTGGTAAAATCTCTGGATTATTTGGTGGAGTTCACCAAAATGTGGCCATGCAACCAGGTAACTAATCTGATCAATAATCTTCTTAGAAATTTGTTGTTGGCAATGACATAGCATTTTATAATTCTTCTTCACGTATCAATTACTAATTGCATCACAAACTATATATGTAACATCGACACTTCTGTTCGAAGATGTGTCCCAGGGGTTGACATGTGCCGGTGTCGTTGACATGACGATGACACAAATTAATTATATTTAATTAATCGATTTTCTCAAATTATTATCAATGTTGATGTGTAAATGTTGTGTCTCGTGTAAGTCATATTCTAGGTGCTCACACTACTGTTTGAAATTGATCTCCTGTGCCATGCCAATTTTTATTGTGAACTGTAGTTTCAATTTTTTCTTTTATAATAATTCATTAGATTGTGCTTCTATTATTTTATACTCATAATCTTTTTTATTTTTTCTCTACATATCTGTATCTGTCTTGTTAGTTTGTATCTCAACATTTCATTTTAATTTGAGCTTGACATGTGTTTTTCATTCTTTCCAGGACTGACTTTTAATAGCAAGACAACCGGTGACGGTTTGAATTCTAAGGCTAAATCTTCTAGAGTGAAGCGTTCATCAACACTGATGAAACCTACAGCTAGTCAATTGGCTAAGCAAAGCCGCCCCGCTCAAATTGTTGGTTCAAGGTGATTATTGGAGAACTTGTCCTTTATTATGGTTCAAAGCTAGGAAATATCAGGGAAAACCGAAGAGTGAAGCAATACTGATTAATGGATTATTTTGCAAGCATTTAAAATTTATCATAGTGCATTCTTACCATAAATGGTGTATTATTGCATTGATCCCATAGCTTTTTCTCTTTAATGCTCTAGCCTCTGATGTTAGTATGGCAGTAGTTATCTAATCTATGGATGCCAAATGAACTGCATTTCCTTACATCATGTTAAACTTCCTTTTTTCTCAGGTTTCAGAAGGTACTAGCTCATAAGAAGGAGATTAATTTAGCTAACTCTTCTGAGATAGAGAGTCAAGCAGCCAAGCGGCAGAAATTAGAGAGTGGTCTCTTGTGCAAGGTTTGTAGACCCCTCTTCCCATGATATCTAATAATTGAAGAAGCGGGTGTTATATTTGTGTGCTTGAACCACTTAGATATATGCTAGAGGTAGAGACGGTGATTTTTATCATAAAATTGAACATATTTATGCTGTGAAATTTTGTACAACTTGTGATAAGCTGTTGTTGATCATACCATTTTATGAAAATGTTGATAGAGATTGCATTCTATTTTCAGGCATCAGAAATGCTTTATATTATGAGAACCTAGTGATACTTTTTGTTGATAACAATTGGATAGTTTATGGATTAATAGAATTAAAGTTGATCTCATATTTGGCTGGCAGCATGAAAATACTTTAGTTAAGTCTTTTTAATACTGTTGGTTTTTTATTCATTTTAGACAGCAGTTGAAATATGTACCATATCTTTCTTGTGACAGGTTGGTGATGTGAAGCCACAAACTAATTTTGTCCACAAGACACCTAAAAAGGTATGAATCCTAGTAAAATTAGATTGTGCAAACTTGCTGAATACGTTTCATCATCATATTATGTCCCATTACCATATATTTTTTTCCTCTTTTTTTCAGTCATTACTTTCTTTTGGTATTTGGTTTTGTAAACAGATGGTTTGTTAAATAGAGTTTTCCTTTACAAATTGGATTAGCAAGAGTAGTTGAAATCCTTTAGGCAAATCGTATATATTGAGTGACAAGAAAAAAGTTTCACGTGATGGTGGTCTATAAATTTGTATATTCTCGCAGAATGTAACTGCTGATCAAAACTCTGGATGTTCCAAGCTTAAGATAACTGTTCCTAGAGAGCCTGACCTAGAAACATCTCATAGAGCACAAAGGATTAGGTTTGTCATTGTGCTGTTCGATGCAATTTTTTATGAATCTGAATTTTATGACTCACATAGTGAAGTTAAGATATTATATGTGCTTTTTCAGACCCAAGAATGCTGCAGAAACAGAATTTGTGACAGTGGCTGTACCCAAATTCAAAGCACGCCCATTAAACAGAAAAGTTGGTATTTCATATAGATGGATTTAGCTTGGTTAGCTTAGTATTGGTAATTGGTATATCTTTTCAATCTTATCCTCTAACTATTTATGCTCATAATCTAGATTCTTAATGCTCCTTCATTTCCACTTCCCAAGAGGACCACAGCACGGATGCCAGAATTTCAAGTATGCTCTTGATACTTTCATAGTTCATTCTGTTTCATCACCATTTTGTCATGTTTAAACAGAGAGCGTAGAGAAACATATGCTGAAAACCTTTGGGTTTGAACTGACTCATTTATTTTATTAGTATAGTAAGTTAGTAAATACAAAGACTTAACTTTCCTAATTACTATATTTATGCGGTACAATTGACCCAGACATAATGAAATATATGGCTTACATTAATGAGTAGAATTGGAGGTCGATTGAACCAGTGATTAATCAGACAAACGTCTTCAGCAATCTTTATCCAAAATCTCAGATTTTTTATGTCTTCTCAGGAATTTCACCTCAATACATGGGAAAGGGCCATGCAGCATACATCTACTACTTCATCATCAACACTTCCATGCAATGTTTCGGCTAAGGTTAGTTTAGTTGATACAATTTTAAATAGTAACCTTGTTTCTTTACATCATTGTATATTGGATGCCATTCAATGTTCTTATACCTAATCTATATGAACTACATTGGTTTTGAAGTTTCTGTAGCAGCAACTTCGTATGAGCTATGGTTGTCCTACATTTTGTTGCTTCAGTTTCCTGTTGTAAGATAGATATGACTAATCTCTGGGAAATTGTATTTTTCTGTTTGCAGAATTTGGACAAACATGCTACGGTTTCTGCTCCACAAAATAGAACCAAGGATTTGAGAAGGTAACAAATGCCATATAAATAATAGTTTATACTTGATAATCCGTTAAACAAGAGTACTAATTTGAAATGCTGTCTCTGCATAGGCCATCTGTGACAGATGCTCTAAATCATAATGGATTGGATTGTGGGCATAATTTTAAAGCTCGGCCAATTAATAAGAAGGTAATGAGACGCTGTAATTAAATCTAGGAAGTGATAATTAGACTGTAGTTTGTGTGATAAATGAATTATAAACATTGATCGAAATTTATTCAAAGGGTACATGTGGGATCTAGGTTGTCTGGGACCAGATTACCTTACAGCCACTGCAGTCAGCACATATAACGTGTTGGACCAAAGATTGGACGGATTGTACTCCAACTTTACCAAATCAGTTTTGAAATACTAACTTGGACTATGAACCATCCAATCTTGGTCCAACTACCTAGATGCATTGACCGCAATCTATTTTACCTAGTACATTTTCCAATTTGCTCCAATTTTTTAACCTAAAACAATTCTTAAATTTATCATTCATAGTGTAACATTCTATTTTTAACTTTAATATTTTTTTGAGTATCATGTAGAAAGGAAAATTATTGTTAAATACTTGGTCTTTGGAGAAAATATGAAAAATGCTATCTGTATGTGGATTTGGAAACATCAATTAAGATGGAATTTACTAATAAGGAACCAATGTATTTTCAACAGCCATGATTTTTTCTTTCTTTTTGGTTTTGATTCTCTATATGGTTTTTATTTTTAAGTCGGTGTTCGATAGAGTCCAATGCGGTTGATTAATCCATGTGGCAAATCTCATTTTGTGGGATATGTGATTTGTCATTAGATTATATTTTATGAATCACCGACACTTTAAATTGAATGTGTGTTTGGTGTGTCCGACATTGACATAAAACCGACACATGCAGTTACGTTCGATCACCTACATTTTGCCAAATGATTAATAACATTTACGTGTCCATGTCTTGTCCGATGTCCTTGTTTGTGTTAGAGTTTCATGGATTACATTCACTAGCCAATTGTAGATATGATAAGCAAATGACCTACAAGAACTGATTTTTCGTACTAGTTTTCAAAACTCAATAACCTTTTTGGCTTTCAATAATAAATCTATAAATATAAAATCTATTTTTTTGACCCAGTGTTGGTTTAATGCGAAATTATTTCAGAAACAGTATTTCTATAGAGCTCAAGTTTTTGTACTTATTACTTACAGTCAATATAAGTAAATCATTGTAAATAAAAGCACTATCTGTTGTACATTTTTTGTTATTCTAATTAGAGTATGATATTTTTTTGTTTAGTTTAAAGGATCTGTAATTATCATGGAAGTAGTGTTTGGTCCTTGAAAGATGTCAAATGTGGAAGTTCAGATAACTTTTTGATTGAGTTCTTTTTTTCTTCTTTGTTATTTGTATCAAGTAGGATATAGTAGTACTTTTCTTTTCCCTATTGTTTGTGATTTTGTGTGATCCTCTGTACTTATTACTGTATAAAATTTTGTTCAGATACTTTCAAGTAAAGGAGATATTGGTGTTTTCCACAACATTAAGCAGGAAACCACTGTGCCGATGGTGAGTTGGTGGTTCATCACTTTGTCACCCCTTGGATAGAAAAGTTTAACGATATCATATGTTGCTTTAATTCACGCAGGAATTTAATTTCCGTACAGAAAAGAGGGCTCAACATAACCCGCCAATTGAACTCTTTAGTAAGGTGAATCATACTAATTTTTTTCTTAGTCACTCTCATGTTTGTTGCAATTCCTTGAATTTCCTAGGGACCATCTTGCATTATAAATTCCTCACTTCATAAAGATATTTAATTTCACAATTTTCATTCATTTTTTCTTTTTTGAAATGCTAGCAGTTGTCGCTAACATCTGGAGCTCAGTCAACTAATGGATCTAAGTCGAAACTACGTCCACATTTCAAAGTGTTCAGAAAGGTTTTCCTTCTATGATTTTGAATTGAATGTGAGAATTTGTGACGACTTTTCATTTCTCTTACTCATTGAGTTATTTGTTTTTGGGTGCTAGGATTCAAAAGAAAATATGGGAACTTCTTTTCATCTGAACCTAACGGTAAAACGGCTACTTGAAAAATATAACTATATAAGTTACATTAGCCTCTGATTTCAATATCCATCGTTGTTATTTATTTTCCTCCTTTAGTTTTGTATAATAATTGAATGTCTTCGTATCTTTTATTGATACATCATACTATCATCGATCTTAAATGTCATCTTATGGCTGATTAATGATGTAGGAAAGTCCTTTCATAGTTGGAGAAAAAGATAAACAAAATCATAGTGGGAGTGACAGTTGTATCAGTGAAGTTGGTACTCTGTTGAGTGCAAGGAGGTATGCATAATTGGTGCTACTGCATTTCATGTTTGTTAAATTTGATTTGTTATTTCCGTTCTCAACTGAAATGCTGCAGGAGCATGGGAATTCGGTGACAGCAAGTCGACAATTACAACCGAGGCAATTTTACAAGTCTTTTGTTATGCACACCAGAATTTTCCAGGCGAAATTGAGAGCCAATTGAGACATTACCGAATCTTATAGGTCCCAACATCTCTTCTCAGATTGTTCCTTCTGTACAGAGAATCATACAAAATTAGGACATAGTGCATAGATTTCTTTTTATATTTTGTAGAAAGAAATGAGCATAGGTTTCTAAGTTCATCACTCCTATATTGTACAAATACTCCTAGAAAGTTTAATTAACATGAACACAGACGAATGATTATGATTTACATGATGAAAAGTGTTTATGTTTTCCAATTCCTCCACTTGTGAACAAGATTTGCATAGAATAAACACAGAAACATGGCAGCAGATACAAGATACAGAAACAATTGGCAAGTTGGAAGTCATTTAGGCCTGAACATTCTCATAACATTAATAAAATTAAGGGAAATTTGTGATTTTGGTCCCAGCAATATAGTCACTTTACGGTTTTAGACTTTTGAAAAAATAAAAATTTATATTCAATCCCTGTAATTTAAAATTATCATTTTTTTAGTTTTTGATGTAATTTTTCACATAACTTGGATGATGTGACATGGTATCATCCAATGAGTGACTACCACATGCTAGAGATGGAAAACAAAACAAATCATAATTACAGGGAAAAAAAACTATAAGTTATGTAGATGAAAAATGAAAAGAAAATACTTTAATTTCAATATCCAATTTCAACTACTTGTATGTTGTGTTGTCATTGTTAAATAACGTTTTTTTTTTGTCTATCTTCATTTTCTTTTCTATAGTAAATGTTATAGTAAATTTATTTTCTTTATCTTTATCGTCAATATTTACTATAAAAAAATATTATTTCATACGTAGGCGTCGTTAGAGTAAAAGTCGTATTAGACGTTGACACTTAAAAAGTTTAGCATCATGTGAACTCATAATCCTTAAAATATTTGCTCCTAAATCTATTCTTCTTAAACTCATCTTTGGTTATTACATGAATTTTTTCATATATAAAAAACTTGTCCTTTTGTTCATAAACTTTTCCAAGCCAAAAATAACATTTGGCAATCTTTCGGAGATTTATGTCCAAAAAATAGATGAATGTTTTACAATGTAGCTATTTACAGTTTGGCACCGAACCCAAGTCCATACAATTTAGCACCTAATATATAGTGGCTATTACTATGAGAGTGATTTAATTCCACTACTCCTATATTACCTTAAAAAAGATAACTTTCCTCACTTGTATTTTCCCTTTATTTAATACAAATAAGCCGTCCCATGCCAGCACCTTGCATCTTCTTGTTTCCAATATGTAGTAATTATAATAAGTAATATATAAAACTAAGGCCAATTTTGTTTTCTATGGTATTATATATCTATCTATCTATATATATACACATGCATGACACTAGTTTAGTCCAAACACACACAATCTATTTTCTCTATCTTTACCAAATTCCAAATCATGGAGAATACCAAGTTCACAATAGAGCTTGCGTTGCTTGTTGCTCTCCTTTTCATGCTTAGCAGCATCAACCCAGTTACATCAGCATCATTGGCAGCAGAGGAAAACCAACAGCATGAGCATGAAAACTTAATGACATATATTGTTCATGTCAAAAAGTCAGAAAATGCTGCTTCCCTTCAATCACTAGATTTACATGAATGGTACCATTCATTCCTTCCACAAACCTCTCACAAAAGCAGAATGGTTTTCACTTACCGCAACGTAGCTTCTGGATTTGCCGTGAAGTTGACACCAGCAGAAGCCAAATCTCTTCAAGAGAAAGAGGAAATTGTATCAGCAAGACCTGAAAGGACACTTTCATTACACACAACTCACACTCCAACTTTCTTGGGTCTAAAACAAGGACAAGGTTTGTGGAATGATGATAACCTTGGAAAAGGTGTCATAATTGGCATCATAGACACTGGTATATACCCTTTTCATCCATCTTTCAACGACGAAGGAATTTCGCCGCCACCTGCAAAATGGAAAGGCCATTGTGAATTCACAGGAGGCAGAATATGCAACAACAAGCTCATAGGTGCAAGAAGCTTACTCAAAAGTGCAATTCAAGAGCCTCCATTTGAAACCATTTTTCATGGAACTCACACTGCTGCAGAGGCTGCAGGAAGATTCGTCGAAGATGCGAGTGTTTTTGGGAATGCTAAAGGTGTAGCAGCTGGTATGGCACCTAATGCTCACATAGCAATGTACAAAGTTTGTAATAGTAATGAAAAATTTGAATGCACTGAAAGTGCTATTTTAGCTGCAATGGATATAGCTATTGAAGATGGTGTAGATGTTCTTTCTCTTTCACTTGGTTTAGGATCTCTTCCATTTTTTGAAGACCCAATTGCAATTGGTGCATTTGCAGCCACTCAAAATGGAATCTTTGTCAGTTGTTCAGCTGCAAATTCTGGCCCTGGTTACAGCACTCTCTCAAATGAAGCTCCATGGATCCTCACCGTCGGTGCAAGCACAATTGACAGAAAAATAGTAGCATCAGCAAAGCTAGGAAATGGAGAGGAATATGAAGGTGAAACACTTTTCCAACCCAAGGACTTTTCTCAACAATTATTGCCACTAGTTTATGCAGGTTCATACGGAAACTCAAACCAGTCACAGACACACACAAGTAATCAGTCCTTGTGTGTTCCAGGATCCTTAAAAAACGTTGATCTAAGAGGAAAAGTAGTTTTATGTGACATAGGTGGAGGTATTCCAAGTGATTTAAAAGGACAAGAAGTTCTAAATTCAGGTGGTGTAGCAATGATCCTTGCAAATCCAGAAAGACTTGGTTTCAGCACTTTTGCTACTGCTAATGTTCTACCAGCAGTTGAAGTGAGTTATGCAGCTGGTTTATCAATCAAATCTTACATAAACTTAACCAACACACCAACATCAACATTGTTATTCAAAGGAACAGTAATTGGCGATTCACTTGCACCTTCTGTTGTTTCATTTTCTTCTAGAGGTCCAAACCAAGAAAGTCCCGGAATTCTAAAACCAGACATCATAGGACCTGGTGTCAACATTTTAGCAGCATGGGGTATCTCAGTAGACAACAAAATTCCACCATACAACATTGTTTCCGGAACTTCAATGTCTTGTCCGCACCTAAGTGGAATTGCTGCATTGCTCAAAAGTTCTCACCCTGATTGGTCTCCGGCTGCTATAAAATCGGCAATCATGACAACTGCAACTACAAAAAACCTTGCTGGTTTACCTATAATGGATCAAAGGCTTTTACCTGCCGATGTTTTCGCAACTGGTGCAGGACATGTTAACCCTGTTAAAGCAAATGATCCAGGTCTTGTTTATGATATAAAACCAGAAGATTATGTTCCTTATTTGTGTGGTTTGGGTTATTCTGATAAAGAAATTGAAGTTATTATACAGTGGAAAGTGAAATGTTCTGATGTGAAAAGTATAGCAGAAGCAGAACTTAATTATCCTTCATTTTCTATTCTTTTGGGGTCTGATTCACAGTTTTATACAAGAACTTTGACTAATGTTGGGCCTGTAAATTCAACTTATAGAGTGAAAATTGAGGTTCCTTTGGCTTTGGGAATGAGTGTGAATCCTAGTGAAATAACATTTAGTGAGGTGAACCAGAAGGTTAGTTACACAGTTGATTTTATACCACAAATTAAAGAAAATCGAGGGAACCATACTTTTGCTCAGGGTTCTATCACTTGGGTGTCTGATAAACATGCAGTTAGAATCCCCATATCTGTTATTTTCAAATGATTGATGACATATTATTATATATATTTTGTTGCATGAATTGAAGGGAGAGGGTGATATACTCAGAAATAAAGAAGGGAATGGAATTTATTGGTTGTGGAAATTCAAGAGATGCTCTTATATATGTGTTATTACTTTATTTGTAGAATTTTATTAGTAATTCACTTGAACTTAAATTTATTATTGAAATGAAATGGCATTGTTGTGGTAAGTTAATACGCTGTTTAAGTTTCTTTTGATGAGCCAATGAATGTTATTGACAAAAGAGATGTTCAATGAAACAAGGAATGCCGATACAAATACATTATAAGTGAACCTCCCACAAATCGCAAATATTATTAAATGAATTAAGGATGAACAAGTCAATTATGTCAAAAATATATAAACAGCCCTATATTTGTTATCTCTTAATTCTTAGTATATGTATCCACATCTTAAAGGAGCAAAAATATCAAGGGATGAAAGGAGTGGGATAGTTTTAAGGGCATTAGTAGCTGAGTTTTCTTTGTATGTTGTAATTGTAAATCAATTTTGATATATAATTAGACAAGATTGTTAGATGTCAATATCAAAATTATGGATATATAATTAGACATAAAACTAGGAAGCAAGCAAGAAAGAAATAGAAGCAAGCAAAAAAAGGTGTCAGTTCAATGTCAATATCACAAGACTAAAAGAGTCACATTACATGTAAATAAACCCTTGCCCTAAGGGTGTGTAATTAAAGAGCTAGTTCGTTTCATAATCTATCACAAAAAAATTGTATCCTGATTTAATGGATCGCTTATTGTTGATTGAGTTTTTTTTTTTTTTTTAATAAATAATGATTGAGTTTAAAAGCAACTAAATATTAACATGAAGTGGATTTAAATTTATTTAATTTAAGTTGATTTTTAAAAAAAAAAATAAATATGAAGTTTTATGTTTCCGTCGTTTGAAGGGCTTTTATCTCATTTATTAGTTTATTATCTACAATGATCATTTTACATTGTACTTTTCCCGACAAGGAATCCAAATTAAGATTCAAGTCGCGAAAATTCTGTAACAACTCCAACCATTTCAATATCATGGATGACAAATTAGTTCGCTTTCTACTCAAGGCATCAACCACCACATTGACTTTTCCTAGGTGATAGTGCAACATCGATCCGACCGTTGAAAACGTGGATTTGAATGTTGCGAAACTGCTGTCCAAAAATCAGTCTGATCCAACAGTTAACGAATGCGCAATCGATGTTTTTCTGATATTGATTTAACAAATTCGGGAATAGAGTTACTCCTCTCTTTTCTCTTTTGGTGGTTGCCTTTTCTCTATATCGCATAACGTTTTTGAATGGAAGGCGTCTGTTTTGTTTTATTCATTTTTATGGGTAACGTGATATTAAGTGGAGAACGTGATATTAAATGCGTAAAATAGAGAACGTAGTATTAAGTGAGGGGGAAACTGGGGAACTAGTACTAAATGGGGAACGTGATATTAAATGTGATATTAAATGGAGGAAATGGGGAACGTGTATTAGATGGCGCGGCATTTCAACTAAGCAATCAAACTTGTTTTTTAATGGTTGCCATTTGATGTTTTTTTTTTATTATTATCAAAAATTAAAATAATATCATCAACAATTATTTTTACTCCTAAGGTAAAATATAAAAATAAAATAAAATGACTGTATGTTATATTCTACTTACCTTCAATAGTTTCGTCCTCGAAACTGGCCCTAAATGAAGAAAAAAATGTAGGTCTTACAGCAACCACAAAGACAAATTATTCCGGATTAAATTTTTTGTAAATCACTTAAAACATCACATTTACGTCATGGATGTTCATAGTTAGAACTCAATAACTTTTAACACATCAAATGTGAACAAATATATCAAAATCACCACTTTCATTTTAATAATTTATAACATTTCATTTGACTACGTGTTATTGATAACAATTAAAACTCATATCACCAAGAATGCAATAACAACATAAATTTCATTCCTTTTACTATAAAGTTTTCCTGCATTCTAAAAACGAGCTATTCATTAATGCATTCAATAATCAATTTTCTCATATTATTAAAATTATAAAAATATAAAATTCTCATCAATTTCCTCAAGACACATATATTGTTCATAAAAGTCAAATTTAAAATTTAAAATACTCAAAAGTCAAGACTTAAAATTAAATAAATCATAATAAACATATTACTAACCATAACATTATAAATAAATACTCTAAAATACGTAAAATACTAAACATTTTCACTACAAACATATTTATTAAGGTACAATAATAAAAATATAACTTTATAATTAATTTCATCAAGATAGAGGTATTACAAAAAACAATCAAAGCATTATAGTTAATTTCTTTACGACAAAAATAAAATCAATATTTTTCTTTTTCTTTTAAGACATCCAGACATCATATCAATATCAATATCTTACGAATCGTCAATTTAATATCTAACCTAACTTTACATGGGGAAAATCTCTTACCTCTAGTGCTCTCCTTCCAGGTGACACTATATTGTCCTCGAAAATCTCACCAAGATGAAGGAACGAAAGTTTAGAACTTCGATCAGAATGCGAGGGAATGTGAGGATGGTTGTTAGATTGGCTTTGAAAATATTTGAGATAAATGTAATGTTGGTAATGGCGTGGGTGATTATGACTTCTTTTTCTCTACTGCAAATTTAGTCGTGTACTACGAAGAAGAGGTGTATGTGACTAATAAAGGAGGTGTGGAACTTATCAAAGAGAAGCAATAATTCTCTTCATTGAGCTTAATTTCACACATGAATAAGAAATTCAATTGGAATAATGTCATTCAATGACCAACCATTAAGAATTAATTGATATTCATCTATTTATTCTTGTTAGTTACACATTTGAATGGAAACAAGAGAAAAACACACGGTTCTATAAATTAAATGCTATTAAAAATAAAATATAGTTATCAAAAGTAGTAGTGTGGGTGATTCAATTTTGACTTAGTCAAAATTGACTTGATCATTGTTCACTCTAAGACATATATTTCTAAGAGTTTTAATTAGTTAATAAAAAATCCCAATAATTAATTAATTAATATAAAAATACTTCATCAAATAATTAAACATCCAAGGAATAATTATCTTACTATCGTCACACTAAATTAATAAAAAAGAATAAACAAAACTAAGGATTTTAAATCAATTAATTATAATAAAGGGTGTTACAATACTTATCCCCTTAAAATAGTTTCGTCCTAGAAATTAAGAGGTATCTAGAAGGTGTGGGTAAAGCTCCCTCATCTTCTCCTCCAACTCCTAAGTGGCATCCTCAGTCGTCTAGTTCCAAATCACCTTAACCAATGGAATTTCATTTCGCCTAAATGTTTGATAGTTATGTATGCGATGCTTATCGGTGGGACCTCGAAGGTAAGATTCTCCACCAATTGAATATCATCTGACGCAATAATATGAGATGTATCTGCCATGTACTTCCTTAATTGTGATACATGGAACTCATCATGTAAATTGGTCAAATTCAGTGGTAAAGCAATTTGATAAGCCATTGGACCCACGCGTGGAAGAATTTGGTATGGTCCAATAAAGTTCGAATTAAGCTTCTTATACTTCAACACCCTACCAACTCTAGTAGTAGGTATCACTCTCAAGAATGCATGTTAAACCTCTTGAAACTCCAAAGGTCTCCTATGTCGATCAACATAACTCTTATGTCTGCTCTGTGTTGTCCTCATCCGCTCTTGGATCTGACGCACCGTCTCTGTAGTCTGTTGCACCAACTCTGGCCCTACGATCAAGTTTTCACCATTCTAATACCAACACAAGAGAGTTTAGAATTTGCACCCATACAAAGTCTTGTGCGGTGCCATCTCGATGCTTGCATGATAGCTATTGTTATAGTTTTATACACTTGTATACATATATGATATAGGACACCAATTCTGATACTTATTAATGTTCAAATATAGGACATTGATACATATATGATAGTTTTTCACCTTTATTGTTGCATCTATTGTCGGAAAACTAAACATGATGTAATTAAATTTCATGTTTTTAACCCATCATTACTTTGACACATCTTTAACTCCTATAGTTGTGTTTGAGATATGTTTAAGAAGTCTAAGGTGTGTCGAAGAAAAAACAAGTTTTATTTTTGGGATGCTTATGTGAGATGTCGTATTAGTGTCGGATACGGCGACATGCCTAATTACAAAGGTGTCGGTGCTTCATATTGACACAAATATCACCTTTTTTTGAAAATAACCGATGTAATTATAGTTACTATACTATTTTGTTGAAGATGGAGATTGAGTTCTCTTTGTCACTTTTAACTTTACACGATTACTTATCACTTATATAACGTAGTTTATATGAATTTATAATTTATCTCACACCTTTTATTTTTTAATTTAATTTTAATATAATCTTCAAACATAATATTTTCATATTTAATCGATTCAATCTTAGAGGGTTGAATTTCATTTGACACCTAATTTAACTATGATAAAATATAGATTTTTAAAGTAATATGAACTTAAATTTTTTTAATTTTAAAATGAAAAAATTGATCAGACATTTTATTATTTAATACATTGCAATTTTGATTTATCTTTTTTAATAATTAATAACAAATTTTTTGTTAAAATTATTTGATAAATAATTGAAATTACAATTTACTTTAAACAAAACATTTCAAGTTTCAATAAATAAATACATACTAATGAAATATGTATTCATTGAAATGTATTACCTATACATGCAAATAAAAATCACTTAAATTGCATTAACAAAAATTAATAAATTTTTGACAAAATTTTAAAATTAATAAATTGTTACATCTTAAATAAATAAACTCTTAAAGTCGTTACAAATCTATGAAACATCATTGTATAAGATTATGATTGATTTATCTTTGTTAT
>JBBPBS010000738.1:14279041-14305699 GCA_037974835.1 Cicer judaicum
GTTCTAATTTTAAATTCACAATACATTTGATTTGATTATATCACATTAATAAACAGTTTAACATTATTAATTACAATTATTCTCAAAGATTCTTCAACAAAATCATTATGACTAATTCTTCAACTAATTAAAAGAGTTAAGCAGTAACAATGATGCAATCAAACTAAAATTTAAAGTGTAAACAAATAAACAAATGATATTATGAAAAAAATTTATTTTTATTTCACATTGACATATTTAAAATTTTAATATTCTCTTAAATCTTAATATTTTCTTTTAACTAAATCTTGATATTGACAATTAATTATATAGTTAGTTATACAAAACATTTATATTTTTATTATATCTATTTTTACAGTAAAAAATGATTGTATAATCACATATACACATAAAAATATATCATAATCTATTATTTTATATTTTCATTACTTTTTCCACTTTGGTACAAAACTTTTAGTATTTTTTATTTTATTTCCAGTTTTCGAATGATTTATACAATGTTTGTCTCATTCCTTATTTTATTGTATATGTGTTTAAAATTATATTTAAATAATATTTCTCATAATCGAAATGTCTGTCAAACTTGTAATTGGGCAACGGTACATGCATAAAATTCCAATTATGGAACAAAACAAAATAATTTTAGTATCTCACGAAGCCAGATTTTAAGTCTATTGAGATTAAAGTTTTCTAAACAATATTAATATTTTGAGATGAAAATTGAATGTGTTCTACCTTAAAAAATCAGCATTTTCAGTGTACTTGTTAACAAAATCATACCTTTTGTGAAGAATTGATCAATCAAGTTTTATCTTCTATGGTTTGGAAAACACATGTAGAGCGAACATATTTGAAACAAATGCATGATACAAGTTTATAAGACTATACTCTCGTTCTTACTTGTAAACAAAAATATTAATTTAGTCTATAAATTTAATTAATATTTTATTTATAAATAAAAACGGAAAAAGTAGCCTTTATAGAAGAAAACATTTTAACGTATTTATTCAATGGGAGTTACACATTAACAATTTTATTTTCTTTGGGAGTAACCACATTAGCAATTTTATTTTTGGACTGTCATCAATTTAAAATATATTATCTTCCATTTATGGGAATTACTAAATAACAATGTACTATTCTCAATTTGTTACCCTTTTTAAAGGCAAATTGAGATTGACTTTTGTTATATTTATATTAACAAAAAAGTCAATACACTGGTGTAGCTTTTTTTTTATTACAAAAATATATTTTGTAGTTGTATTTTTTCAAAATTTTAACTTCTAAAACTATTCCTAAAAAAAAACTTCTAAAAACTATTTCATACAATTAAGAGAATCCATAATTAGGTTTCAGAATCATGGTGAAATAGGAAATAGGATCAACTACACCAATTTAATAGGATTGTATTAATGCCATAGGAATAACTCATTGCACTGTGCCCTGCAGTTTTATATTGAAATTGATTGCATTTTGATTTAGTTTAATAGAATTATTATTGCATTAATAGCATTAAATGTATAATTCACTTGTAAGGATTACTGCTTGCAATTTGTTGTATTTAACCGTAGGACAGGTAATAATACTACATAAAACTAAGGCTAATTTTGTTTTCTAAACCTACATATCTATATACACATGCATGACACTAATCTAAGCACACGCAACTTTCTCTATCTTTATTAAATTCCGAAATCATGGAGAAAAGCAAGTACACAGCAGAGCTTGCATTGTTTGTTGCTCTCATTTTCATGCTTAGCAGCATCAACCAAATAACATCATCATCATTAGCTGCAGAGGAAAACCTAGAGCATGAGCATGAAAACTTAATGACATACATTGTTCATGTCAAAAAGTCAGAAAATGCTGCTAACCTTCAATCACAAGATTTACATGAATGGTACCATTCATTCCTTCCACAAACCTCTCACAAAAACAGAATGGTTTTCACTTACCGCAACGTAGCCTCTGGATTTGCAGTGAAGTTGACACCAGAAGAAGCCAAATCTCTTCAAGAGAAAGAGGAAATTGTGTCAGCAAGACCTGAAAGGAAACTTTCATTACACACAACTCACACTCCAACTTTCTTGGGTCTAAAACAAGGACAAGGTTTGTGGAATGATGATAACCTTGGAAAAGGTGTCATAATTGGTATCATAGACACTGGTATATACCCTTTTCATCCATCTTTCAACGATGAAGGAATTGCGCTGCCACCTGCAAAATGGAAAGGCTATTGTGAATTCACAAGAGGCAGAACATGCAACAATAAGCTCCTAGGTGCAAGAAATTTAGTCAAAAGTGCAACCCAAGAGCTTCCACATGAAGACGTTTTTCATGGAACACACACTGCTGCTGAGGCTGCAGGAAGATTCGTGGAAGATGCAAGTGTTTTTGGGCATGCTAGAGGTGTAGCAGCTGGTATGGCACCTAATGCTCACATAGCAATTTACAAAGTTTGTACTATGATAGATCAAATTGGTTGCCCTGAAAGTGCTATTTTAGCTGCAATGGATATGGCTATTGAAGATGGTGTAGATGTTCTTTCTCTTTCACTTGGTTTAGGATCTCTTCCATTTTTTGAAGACCCAATTGCAATTGGTGCATTTGCAGCCACTCAAAATGGAATCTTTGTCAGTTGTTCAGCTGCAAATTCTGGCCCTAGTAACAGCACTCTCTCAAATGAAGCTCCATGGATCCTCACCGTCGGTGCAAGCACAATTGACAGAAAAATAGCAGCATCAGCTAAGCTAGGAGATGGAGAGGAACATGAAGGTGAAACACTTTTCCAACCCAAGGACTTTTCTCAACAATTATTGCCACTTGTTTATGCAGCTTCATATGGAAACTCAAACCAGTCACAGACACAAACAAGTGATCAGTCCTTTTGTGTTCCAGGATCCTTAAAAAACATTGATCTAACAGGAAAAGTAGTGTTATGTGACATGGGTGGAGGTATATCAAGTGATTTATTAGGACAAGAAGTTCTAAATTCAGGTGGTGTAGCAATGATCCTTGCAAATCAAGAAGGAGTTGGTTTCAGCACTTTTGCTACTCCTAATGTTCTACCAGCTGTTGAAGTGAGTTATTCAGCTGGTTTATCAATCAAATCTTACATAAACTTAACCAACACACCAACATCAACATTGTTATTCAAAGGAACAGTAATCGGCGATTCACTTGCGCCTTCTGTTGTTTCATTTTCTTCTAGAGGTCCAAACCAAGAAAGTCCCGGAATTCTAAAACCAGACATCATAGGACCTGGTGTTAACATTTTAGCAGCATGGGGTATCTCAGTAGACAACAAAATTCCACCATACAACATTGTTTCCGGAACTTCAATGTCTTGTCCGCACCTAAGTGGAATTGCTGCCTTGCTCAAAAGTTCTCACCCTGATTGGTCTCCGGCTGCTATAAAATCGGCAATCATGACAACTGCAACTACAAAAAACCTTGCTGGTTTACCTATAATGGATCAAAGGCTTTTACCTGCCAATGTTTTCGCAACTGGTGCGGACATGTTAACCCTGTTAAAGCAAATGATCCAGGTCTTGTTTATGATATAAAACCAGAAGATTATGTTCCTTATTTGTGTGGTTTGGGTTATTCTGATAAACAAATTGAAATTATTATACAGTGGAAAGTGAATTGTTTTGATGTGAAAAGTATAGCAGAAGCAGAACTTAATTATCCTTCATTTTCTATTCTGTTGGGTTCTGATTCACAGTTTTATACAAGAACTTTGACTAATGTTGGACCAGTGAATTCAACTTATAGAGTGAAAATTGAGGTTCCTTTGGCTCTGGGAGTGACTGTAAATCCTACTGAAATAACATTTAGTGAAGTGAACCAGAAGGTTAGTTACTCGGTGGATTTTATACCACAAGTTAAAGAAAATAGAAGGAACCATACTTTTGCTCAGGGTTCTATCACTTGGGTATCTGATAAACATGCAGTTAGAGTCCCCATATCTGTTATTTTCAAGTGATTTATATATGTGCATGCATGAATTGAGTGGAGAGGGTGATATACTCAGCAATAAAGAAGGGGGTGGAATATATTGGTTGTGGAAATTCGAGAGATACTTGTATATAATGTGTGTTACATCCTTTGTAGATATCTATTAGTAATTTATTTAAACTTTTCAATTTGTTATTGAAATTTGTGGTAAATTAATACACTGTTGAAGTTTTTTTATGAGCCAATGCATGTTATTGATAAAAGAGATGTTCAATAAAACAAGGAATGCTAACTCCTAACATAAAAAAGGAATACAAACTACAGTGCAAATCTACCACTATAAAAAAGAAAGTTTAAATATAGTTTTAGACTTTTATTCTCTGTCAAATTAAAAAATGGTTTCTTTTAATTTTTAACATCAATGTTTTGAACCACTTGATGTGATTTTATTGGGCCACGTGGTATTTAAGGACTAAATTCAAATTTAAAAAAAACACTATAATTACTATAACTAAAACTATATTTAAACCTAAAAAGAATACATAACAAAATAGACTCAAGGAAATAGAGCAGATGAAAACAAAATGAAAATATCAGAGTGAGCAAACAGCACAACAATAAAACAAAAAAACAACATAGATGACAGGAACACAATGCTATAACTTGACAGTTCAAAGTTGACACTCCAAAAAGGATTGGTGTCAAGCATTTTTGTTGATGCTTATTTTAATTTGGAGGGAGTAGGGAGTGAGATAGAGAAGATAAAGAGAAGAGTCTACTCTTATACTCTTCTTCAACAAGTTTAATATGAAGCATACAATTTTTTCATATTGTAATTTTTTTTTCATTCATTGGTATAAATTTTTAAAACTGAAAATGAAAATTTATAAAATACAGGTTAGAAGTATTTTAAATGTTTGACACAAATATGAAGATATTTTAAATAAATAACAAATATTAGTACAATTAGTATTTTGTTTGAAGGTGGAAATTGAGTTCACTCTCTTATTATTATTTCCCTCACCCTAATCATCTTGTAAATCTTATACCTTCCACACAAACTGTGATTACTTGGTTTGAAAAAATGTTTTATATTTTCATTACTTTTTCACTTTTTAATTACAAAATTTCTATATTTTATTTTGTATCCAGTTTTCAAATGACATGTACATTTCACTCTTTAGATCTAATCGAAATTTTTGTCAAATTTTCTTAAGCCCTGAAGCTATAAGTCATTAATTAAGTGGATGTAGCATAGAAATTTCAGAATATGAATTTGTATAGATTTCTTTTCCCATACTAAGTTTTGGAGTACATCCATTAAGGCTATCTTTTAAGTGTGTAACTAACTAACTACTACTTATGTAACATTGTTTCAAAAAAATAGATAGTGTTTAAAAGAAAATAATACTGTAATACATACTCAATAATTTAATTTCTCAAATTAAGCAACTAATAGGCTCACCTGGTTGTAGAATAGTGCTTAATAAATAAATTAATTAAGCTGCTAGCATTGTACACAGTTTATGTGACTTGTGTCTAACGCCACAGAACCGGTAGCGGGCATCACCATGCAATACAAGAGCCTTATAATTTATATTAACAATTTCTAACAAACAAAGTGATAGCTATGCATTGTTGAGAACTACCTTCCAATAAAAGTCATTCTCTATGTACAATTTATCGTTAACAACCATGTTAATGATTCTCCCTCCACACTATATAACTACACTATTGCATTCTCACTTACTAGAAGTCAAATTAACATGACCATAACCAATACTATGAAACTAACTACAAGATTGCTTCTTGGTCTCATTTTTGTGTTAACTATCTGTCAAACTTCAGCACATAAATATCGAGAATTTGACGATACAAATGACGAACTAGAAGATGAAAGTAGCTTATTAACTTACATTGTTCATGTCAAAAAGCCTAACTCTCTTCAATCTAAAGAGAATTTGCATGGCTGGTACCATTCACTTTTGCCAGCCAGTACAAAAACTCAGAACCAGAAGCGCATTATTTTTGCATACCGAAACATAGTCAATGGATTCGCAGTGAAATTGACACCTTATGAAGCAAAGGCTCTGGAAGAAAAGGAGGAAGTTGTTTCAACTCGACCCGAAAAGATTCTCTCATTGCATACAACTCATAGTCCAAGCTTCTTGGGGTTGCAACAGAATCAAGAATTGTGGAAAAACTCAAATCTCGGCAAAGGGATCATAATTGGAATTTTGGACACAGGAATATTTCCATTTCATCCTTCCTTTTCCGACGCAGGAATGCCATCTCCACCTGGAAAATGGAATGGCCACTGTGAATTCAATGGGGAGAGGATTTGTAACAATAAGCTCATCGGAGCAAGGAGCTTCATCACAGGCACAAATTCATCTCTTCCTTTAGATGATGTTGGCCACGGAACTCACACGGCCAGCACAGCCGCTGGAAGACCAGTTCAAGGCGCCAATGTGTTCGGCAATGCTAATGGTACAGCAGTTGGCATGGCACCAGATGCACATTTGGCAATATACAAAGTATGCAGCATCAAAGGTTGTACTGAAAGTTCAATAATAGCTGGAATGGACAGTGCAGTTGAAGATGGTGTTGATGTACTTTCTCTTTCCCTTGGAGGACCTTCCACTCCTTTCTTTGAAGATGGAATTGCACTTGGTGCTTTTAGTGCAATTCAAAAGGGAATTTTTGTTTCTTGTTCAGCTGCGAATTCAGGTCCAGAATACGGTACACTGTCTAATGAAGCACCATGGATTCTAACTGTTGGTGCAAGCACAATTGACAGAAAAATAGAAGCAATAGCTAAGCTTGGAAATGGGATGGAATATCTTGGAGAATCAGTTTTCCAACCAAAAGACTTTGAATCAACATTATTGCCACTTGTGTATGCAGGTGCAATTAACACAAGTGATGATTCCATTGCCTTTTGTGACCCTATATCAATGAAGAATGTTGATGTTAAGGGAAAAGTAGTTTTATGTGAGCAAGGCGGATTTGTTGCAAGAGTAGCAAAAGGTCAAGCAGTTAAAGATGCCGGTGGTTCTGCCATGATCCTCGTGAACAGCGAACGCGAAGCTTTCAATCCAATTACTGATGTTCATGTTCTACCTGCTGTTCATGTAAGTTACTCTTCTGGTTTATCAATCAAAGATTACATAAACTCAACTTCAACACCAGAAGCCACAATTTTATTCAAAGGAACTGTTATTGGAAATCCATTAGCTCCTCAAGTTGCTTCGTTTTCTTCAAGAGGGCCAAGCAAATCAAGCCCCGGAATTCTAAAACCGGATATAATTGGACCTGGAATGAACATTCTGGCAGGATGGTATGTATCATTAGACAACAGTACACCGCCGTTTAACATAGTTTCAGGTACCTCAATGTCCTGTCCTCACCTCGGTGGCATTGCGGCTCTGTTGAAAAACTCTCATCCAGATTGGTCACCAGCCGCTATAAAGTCGGCAATCATGACAACTGCAAATGTGGTTAATCTTCAAGGCACGGCTATTTTAGACCAAAGGCATCTACCAGCTGATGTATTTGCAACTGGTGCTGGACATGTCAACCCTTTGAAAGCAAATGATCCAGGACTTGTTTATGATATTGAACCAAATGATTATGTTCCTTATTTGTGTGGTTTGAATTATACTGATAGACAAGTTGGTGTTATTCTGCAACAGAAAGTGAAATGCTCTGATGTAAAGAGCATATCACAGTCACAACTTAATTATCCATCGTTTTCGATTCGGTTGGGGTCCACTTCGCAGTTTTATACTAGAACATTGACAAACGTCGGACCTGTTAACACAACTTACAGTTTGGAAATTGATGTGCCTTTGGCTGTGGGTATGAGTGTAAGCCCTGCTCAAATAACATTCACTGAGGTGAAGCAAAAGGTTACATATTGGGTTGATTTTATACCGGAAGATAAAAATAATAGAGGTGATAACGTGATTGCTCAGGGGTCTATCAAGTGGGTTTCTGAAAAGTATTCTGTTAGCATTCCTATAGCTGTTGTTTTTGTGTGAAAATTTAGCAAACGAAATTAACAAGAGCGTGACATTATTGTATAAGGAATAAATATAGGAACTAATGTCTGCAAATGTGGAATGGAATCTTGGAGCTTGTTTCAATTTTTTATGTTAATTTTAAGTACAACTCTCTTAATACTATGAAATTATGGATCTCAAGTAATCTTACTTCATTGTTAATCTTCTTTTAAACAATAGTAATATGAATGCTATCTAATAATAAAGGGTACCCTAAAAAAATACATATCAAACAAGATGCTGACAATATTTCTCTACAGCATCGTTTTCGTTTTCCAAAGTACATTATTTGCTAGAACCCAAAAGAGAGGCCCATAAAGTCCTTGCTTTAGGCTTCGCCAAAAAATAATTTTTTATTTTATAAATATTTACAACTATACACAAAAAAAAAGGCCATTTATGATTAGTATAGTGTAAAATAGTGTAAAAGCATTTTCAATAGTAAAGACATTATTTTTCACTAAATAGCATCTTGATATTAATGACATTGTTTTTTCACTTAAAAATGCCTCTTAAAATGTCATGTTGAAACTTTTGTATGAAAGTTGCTATCAACACAACAAAATAATAATTTTTTCATTTTGACCATACTTCCTTATTCAAATTTAACATTGACATTTTTAACTTATATAAATCTAATAAAATCTTCTACATTAATTTTTAACGTTTTTTTTAGAACAATTGAAAGTTTTATTTCATTTTTTGAAAAAATATAAAGAAAATTTAATTTAAAATGTCATAATTTCTGCCGAATAATTTTTCATAGTTATTAAATAAAAGGTAAGTTACAATTTGCTGATAGAAAAGGTAAGTATACAAGTACAAGCTCATTTAAATTTCTAATATTCAGGTAAAGTTAATGCCTAATTTGGCGGCCAATTCCATGATGCCAACAAGGACTCAGCTAGTTGTTACTTATGACTTGAGAAGAGGAGAGCAGTAAAAATATAACAAGAACAGCAAAAATATACAAATTTTGCTTCTCACAATATTTACAAAATATTCAAGATCTTTGTATTCTTAACAACAAATCAAAAATTATGAAATGTAAATCTTACGTTCTTCATCTATCAATTTCTACAACTAGCAACATTGTTAGTGAATCCCGTTTTGGCCTGCAGACCTCAACCAATCCAGTAATCTTCTTCTGATCAACTACAGAGCCACATACCTGGGAAAAAATACAGGTATATTTCTTTAGTGTATACAACAGAAACATGCTAGCATATAGAAGATACAAAACATGTTGCAAGTTTCAAAATCATTTAGGCCACCACCTCATAACATTAATAAAATCTAAGAAGCTTGAATCTGTTCTAATTAACCTAACGGATGACACCGACACAAGACAAAATTAACCAAGAAATGTTACCTTGTTGAAGGAGAAGTAAATTCAAGGCAAATATGACTGATGCATCCTCTTATGAGAGTTGTTCCAGTCTCTAGTAGTCTCACCTAAATTCCTGCAAAATGCCTCCTGGCTGTAGAATCACAGAATTGACAACTTATAATTTGGAGTTTGGCAACAGGAAAGGTCTTCACCTATCATCATCGTGTGAGTTACTTCCCCACGATTCTAGCTGTTTCTGAGATTGTTTAGTTGCCTGTAAGAATTTTTATGGCCTGGTTATGGCATCCTGTGACAGCTACCCGTCTAGATAAAAATGAAACAAAAAGTGAAATATAATGTTAATCTGCATACTGACACTGCTACTGCTACGTAACTGTTTCCTGCATCTGCTATGGATCTCCAGGTATTCTTCATAGGACTGCAACAAAAAAATGCACACACAGTCGAAATTAGCAGAAGAAACATGAATTTAAAAACAATAAGTTCTTAACAACTGTACTCAAACAATGTAATTGGCAATTTGTTCTCTAGGCAGCATCAAATATTGAAATTACAACCATAGAGTCAAACTATATTTAATACAATTAAATTTTTCTAGAATTTCTTCACAACACATCGAAAAACTTCAGGAGTGGGAAACACGGCAACTTGGCTTTCACATAAGTTAACAAGAGAACCCATGTAAAACATTTTTTGTACATATTATATATTGCACAACTGAAAATCCCCAAACATGGATGAAAATTGCAGACATTAGCAACAGGAATGAGACAGCGTAAATAAACAATGGTAAGAATTCTTTCCAATTTAAGATCATGCAAGTCGCAGGATAGCTCCTCTATTCAAAACAAAATATCATCTAAGTGATCTTTCATTTTGACAAGTCCATATAATGGCACACCATTCTCTAATAAAGCAGATTCCTAGGACAATTAAACAACACGGTTTTGATATTAAAAGAACATAAGCAAAACGATTGATTAGAGGAGAGATCTTAACCAATACCATGTCAAGAAAATCATCATCAGTTAGGGAACTAGCTAAAGGGCATTCTGAAGACAGACCCCAATTATCAAATTGTGAAGCCACATCCTTCTCCATTAGTATCGTCGGAGTACACCCACTAAAATGAGAACGTTTAATACCTGCCACTTTTGATGACTTAGAAGTGATGGGTGGTATTTCAGTGAATATTCTTCCACTGAATTTCTGGTTTGTTGAATGAAATTTATTACATTCAGCTTGAATTTGGGAAACTATGGAAGAATAAGCCATAGGCATTGACCATGACAACTGCGGCAAAGGAAAGTTACAGTCTTGATCTCCCATTGAACTTGGAGTATTAGCAGAATGATCCTCCGAAGAAAAATTATTCCTTGATGAACTGCAAACGCAAAGAACAATAAGCAGCAAACCTCCTTTAAATGCAGCCGAAAGCAAAGTATCCTTCGCTGTCTATAAAATTTACCTTGCAAGTCCATCCACATCATTGTTACAATCAAGGAGTTCGCAAAGAGCTAGACCAATATCTGGAGATAACTCCTGGAATCGGAACTCGGGTTCACAAAATATATACATAATTTTCCAAGATCCAAGAGGTAAAAACGAAAAAACAAAATAAATTAAACCTGGCAATCTCTGCTAATTTTGACAGGCTTATATTCATTCAGTGGATTCTTGAGATGAAGAGTCTTATGGAAAGGCAAGTCATTCAAGCACAGCCATTTGACCTTAAAAGTACGACCCCAAGGTTTACTTTTACAACTTCCATCACTCCAAACATTGTCTCTCCTCCACCCAATAGAGGACACCATTTGTGCGTACCCTTGGAAGCAGCCACTCATGTTGACACTAAATATAAGGATTACACTACCAGAATTCTGCAAAATATGCAAATAATTCTCAACAAAAATCCTTCTATTTTAATTTAATTTCTTTCTTAATTCTAGACAGACTATAATGAATACAACACTATTCAACAACATAACTTGATAACAGAAAAAGATAGGATCTTACATGAAAAGCTTCTTCCAGAATGGGTTCATTCATGGTTTGAGTAGCCCAAATTCCCTTCTCAATTGACAAACAAATATTTTGATGGTTCAAACTCTTAATGATGAAGTATTTTACATTATACAATTTTCCCATTCCAGTTCCACTAGGATGCTCTATCTGACAGTAAGAATTTCGCACTTTATCTGCCCTAGTTGGATTAATGTCTTCATCATACTTGTCACTGGAGCTCTCTAACAAAGGGAATACAGATAAATCTCAAACTGAGAGAAAACAAATTAAAGACAAAAATTTTAACACGTATAAAGAGATATACATGCATGTACGAAATGTACAGCAATTTTAAATTTATAATTTTTCTCATAATGTTCCCTTCCACAAATCTTGTAAACAAAACAACCTCTAGTTCTACACAAAGGAAGGTCATAAATTCACATTTCACATTAAATGTACGTGACAAGAAAGCAAACATTGTCCCAACCTAGGTCATATGAATTTCCAAAGTCATGCTTCCGTTCAGCAACTGATGCACTTTCCTTCACACTATCAGAAGACATATCCCAATTGACCTGTCACTAAATAATGAACATTTAAATCAGAATGCAATTAGCAACATAACAAACACTAGAACTCTGTTTTTTTTCCTTAAAATTGGAATGGAAAATCATAAACATGAACATCGCCCAAAATTGTATACGAAAAACTCATCAATAAAATGCGAGAGGAAAATCAAAGTGTACCTCACAAGAGCGAAAAAATGAAGTCCAAGAATTGCGAGTGATTAAACACATCATCAATAACATTATTGGTTTAAAAGAAATAGAAAAATAAAATAGAAAGTTTGGAAGTTGAAGAGACTGAGCGTAAGAACGAACCCTAAGTGTCGCTGGCGTTATCACTTCTCTTGTTGCTCGCCAATGGCTACTACAACTGCTATAACTCCACTCTCCAACACGTACATCAATTATCGCATTGGTTTTCAAAAATGGTTTACTTTTTCTATAAAAATAAATAAATAAAGACAATTAGATTTGGTTGAGAAAATAGAAAATAAAAACAGTAGATTTTTTTTTTTAAAAAAAAAAAAAAACTTATTCTAAAAAGTAAATATTCTAATTCTTAATAGTGTAAGGGTCACTGAAATTTGTGAAATAAACAAAGTTATTTATATGAAAGTGTATTATTTTAAAAAATAATTATTAAATTCATAACAATAATTTAAAAAAAATATTTGATCTCTACGATATAAAAAACTCCCTAAATCATTTATTCTTCATCAATCACTAATTTTTATTATTTTCTCTACTTTTGCATTTGATGTAAACATCCAACAGTGATGATGATTATTATTTTTGTATGGATAGTGATCATTATTTAATTTAACAAAAATTCCACATGATTAATAGTAACTTAAATATTGAAGTTTATAAAAGATTTATAAAAATGACTTATATAACGTAGAATCCACTTAAAATCCTAACATTGTAAATTTTTTCTTTAAAATAAAAATTGTGAATTTTTTTAATTTCGAAAATGGAAAATTTAAATTCAAAATAAAAAATTCATCGTGTATTTTTTTAATATTGACTTTAATAAATGAAGAATTTATAAATAAATAAAAAATATTGATCATAGAAAAATCATTTAAAGAGATCTACTATGTTTGTGATGAATATCTATATAAATACTGAATACATTACTGTAAATCAAACATGATGAATAAATAGTTTTTTATTTAAAACAAAGGAAATAACTAACAACAAATATTTAGGCCTATAGAGGCTCTTATTACACAACAACACACACTAGACTTGAATCTTCTACCGTTACTTTACCATGAAACAACTATAGAGAATTCAAACAAGTAGATGTATACAATACAAATTTGTACGATGAATGAGGTAATCGATCATTTGGTATCTTTCTCTTCCTCATTCCTAAAAAGTTTGTGATGAATATGCTGAGCAAAAGTGCGTGGTGGAAATCGCGCAGGTTCATTTTGAGTTACAAGTTCAGGAAGTGGCTTGAGGATGATTTTTTCCTTAGGTGGTTCACAAAACACTGCCCAAGATATTCTAACTTTTTCCTTATTCACCAATCCACGGTGAAGTATACTCTTGTATTTTCCATTGCTAAGAATTTCAATTGTGTCACCAATATGCATTAGAATTGAATCAGGTACACATTTTGCTGTGACCCATTTACCCTCATAGAAAAGTTGCAAACCTGGCACCATATTGTGTAGAAGGAAAGTAAGTGAACTTACATCTGTATGGGCTTCAACTCCAAGTGCTAGTTCTGGCTGAGGGCATATTGGGTAATAGTTTATTTTCATTTGAAGTAAAAGCTCTTCCATTCCACCAACTTCCTTTTCTAATCTTCCTCCTTCTAACCCTAGTTCTAGAGACAACACTTCCATTATATTGCTAGTTAGGCCTCTTAGTTGCTTTGCATATTCACTTGTAACTTCACTGCACGCAGAAGAGAAAATAGAAGATAAATTTTATGATTGACCGTTAAATTAACTTTTTATAAAAGTTAAATTTTAGAATCGATTATAATCTTAATTTTTTTTATTGGATGTTTAAATCACAATCCATCATATGTGAACTCAAAAAAATAATATATAAATTTAAATTATATGTAGCCACAACGTATAAATTTTATTGATATACGTGTGACTACAATGAATTAAAATTTTCAAAATATAAAACGATTGATTAGTATAATTTTTAAAATTGAGAAAGAAATGGAAAATATTGATTATAGATAATAGAAGTATAGGTTATATAATAGGAAATGAGTAACGTACGTATAATCATGGGTTGTCTTAGGCCAGATGGACAAGTCCCTCTTATCCTCAGGAAAAATAAGATGAAAGAAGTAATCTTCCCATTCAAGTTGACCACTAGCATTATTAGCTAATTTACTTCCATAACCTTGAATCTTACCACAACCTTGATCATTTGCATATTTCTCCTTTTCATCAATAGGCAAACCAAAGAATGTTTCACCAACTTTCTTAAGACGATTAATTAGATCATTAGATATACCATGGTTCACTAAATGCATCACACCCCATTCTTCAGCTGCTTTCCTCAACTTCTCCCTACATTTCCTTCTAACTAATTCATCCGAAGAGTTTATTTCTTTTAAATCTATTGTTGGAACTTGAGGCCCTTCTTTTTTTTCTTCCTCGAAGATGTTACCTATGTTTATTAACTCTTCTTTTGGCCTCACGTATTCCTTTGGGATTGATTCTATTCCACTTAAGGATAAGCTTTCAACTCTTTGAACCAACATTGTTGCCATCTTTACAAATTATTATTATTATTACTATATTATATTATATGGATGGTATATACTTTCTCTCTTTCTCTCTTCTATTTATAAATATATATATACACGTGCGTTTGTGTGTGTGAGATTGATCGCGTTACTAATTAGGTAGCAAGCTATATGCCTAACCTCACTCACCACTCTTTAGCTGACTCACGCACTTCACTTTCAACAGCGAACGTCAGCTCCATATTTATATTCATATTAGTTAAATTTTCATGCACTTGTAGTTTAAAGATTTATCCACCAAATTATGTAATTAAGGTATTTATTATAAAAATCATCTATTATTAATAATTTAAAAATTGTGATTAATTGATAGTATAAAATATTTTTATATTAAAAATATATATAAATTAAAAATATTTATTCTTTTTATATACTACCTATTTTCCTAATTACAAGCATCCTTTAGGAAAAAAATTGTCTCTTAATATAAACAATATTTCAATTCAGTAGTTGCATTTATTTATTTTTTTCAAACATACCATTTATTAATACTATATTAATTTATCTTGAAATATAAAAATAAAATTTAATACAATTAAATATAAATATTATTTTAAAAATATTAACAGATCAGATTAACACATTAACGATGTACTAAGAAAAGGTAGTATATATGTGTGTATATATATATGGTAAGTATAACAGGCCGTCTGATTTTTAATTCTAAGAAAATGTCAAAAACGTTATTAAAAAACAATGATGTATCAATGGGAGGGGATAGTTATCACGTGCGAGCAGACACTAGACTCAACAGTCAACGTTATATATATGCAAGTAGGTTGAAATTGAAAGGTGGCTAAACGAAACCTCGTGGTGTTTCTCGTTACCAAACATAGCATAAATAATAAATGAGAGGGAAGTGGGGTCACAATGGAAATTTTGAATCATCAAATTTAAACTTTCAACTGAAATATAAAGATCTTTAAAGTTACCATAATCGTGTACTTAGATTTGATGAGGAAATTATAACATTGAAGAACCTGGTTTATGACCAATTTATATATAAAGTCATTTAATATGATATATTCATCAAGTATATTACCATTAACAGATGAGATCATTGATTTCCATAATATTCTAACGGGTTCAAACTTTTATATTTCCAATAACTAGGTTTTAATTAATAATTAGAGTTAAAAACTCATTTTGATAAAAATACATAGGCAAATATAATCTTCAATAAAAAATAATATTTTACTCCCTTACAAAGATAGATAAGAAGAGATAGTCCCTAAACTAAATATTTTCAAATCACCCTCTCTTGTAAGATGAAGTTGCTAAACTAAATATTTTCAAATCACCCTCTCTTACAAGATGAAGTGGACTATTAACTTCCTTATGTAATATTAATGGTGTTAGATAATTAAAAATAAAGGCTGATTGAGTAGGTATTTTTTTAATATCTTATTTTTCAAAATTATATACTAAAATATTCTCTTTTTAAACTTACCTACAAGTCATCTTTGTAAAAGGCGACTTTTTTAAGGAATTTTTTCAAAAAAAAAAGAAAATCCTATTTTCTTTTAAATTAACAAAATAAAAAATAACATAATTAAAATAATTTATTAAAAGACACAAATACAAATTATATAGATTGACTAAAATTTCATGTAACATTTAGACAATATTTTCTAGTATGACCAGTTAACCGATATAGTCCGTATTTTCTAGACACTTTTTTAATTTTTTTAACAAATATATATACAATTCATTCATAAAAAAATAACATCACAAATTTTATAAAAATTACGATAAAATTAATATCGCCTCCAATACCATATTGTCGAGGTTTTTTCACACGTACGAAATTTTAACAACGTCTTCAAAAAATTTGACAACTCCTTCAAAAAAATATGCATATTCAAAACATCGGCAATGTGGTACTAGAGCTCACCTCCGACATTAATTTTATCGTAATTTTTATAAAATTAAAAAAATGTCTAGAAAATGCGGACTATATCGGTTAACTAATCATACTCTAAAATATTGTCTACATGTTACAAGAAACTGTAGTCAATTTATATAATTTAAAATTAGTGTTTGTATCTTTTTATGAATTATTTTAATTATATATATATATATATATATTTGTAAATTTAAAAAAAAAAATTGAATTTTTTTGTTGTTGAAAAATTCTTTAAGGAAGTCTGTCTTTGCAAACACAGGCTTTCTTAAGGAAGTCGTCATTTGTAAATACAACTTGTAGGTGAGTTTAAAAATGGATTATTTTGAAAGAGAGTATTTTGATAATTTTTTTTGAAAAAAAGATTATTAAAGAAAAAAACTCCAATTTAGTCTGTAATTAATTTAATAAGAAATAATTTTTTTTAACAAAAAAAATGAGAAAGAAAATTAATAGAGAAAAAAGGGAGGAATACAAACAGACACACCAATGATTCTCCAAACATTATTTTCTTGCATAAATTTTAACTCTTCTTTCATGACATTAATTCATTTCTCTCACTCAACACTGTCGAATATTGATGGACTGTGAAAAAGAAAATGAACTTTTATTAATTATGATGTCTTAATCTAGCAAAATATTCTCATAATAGTTTGAAATAGTTGATTTTATCTTTCTTTGAGATCTTCTCAAAGATACTTTTTTATATTCTTTTTTGTCCATACCTTTGTGAGTTAATCTGTTCATTTGATGTTTTATCATTCAAATATTGTTATTCTTGTCAAAATGTTTTGCAATAGTGGGAAAATATCATTTGGATTGATTATCAACAAATGAACACTTGTAGGTAAAATTAGGTGATATTTGTCTTAACTTTTATATCAACATTACGTCATTCTCACCGATAATAACTTCACACCATTTTCAATAAATTTTATATTGTTACTGTGTACAATTTTAAATTGTGATTAAAACAATAAAAAAAATATGTCCTTTAGACTTCTTTTGATAACCAATAAGTAATCACATATTTTTCGATAATCTAACTTCTTTTCAAGTAGATTATATAACTCTTACTTCTATTGAACAACTTCAAATATACATGTCTTAAACTTAATTTCTTATTTGTCCAGAGCTCAAAAGGAGTTTAAAGAAACACCTTCATAAGAAAATGAATTTATATGATAAGCAAATAGACATTTCGTGCTTGCTGCCAACTAATTCTTTTAAATTTGTTTGAATCATGCCTTAAAAACAATGTTCCTTACGACTTGCTGTGATTTTTCTTTGTCAAATCTTAATATTGTTTGTGCTTTTGAATGGATCATAGATCATAATTATATAAAATAAATATAGAAAAAACAGAAAAACAATTTTAGGCAATTGGGTCAAATTATTTACCAGGGCCATTTTAAGCCGAAACAGGTTGAACCCACATCAAGATTGGGTTGGGCTGAGTGTTTGGGCCTGCACCCATGCGATGGTCCAAAAGGAAGTGAAGTTCACAAGACATCTAAAAAACATAGTACATTGAATTAATTTATTTAACTTGAAAGAAACAAGTACCTAGGATTTTGATCTTGACATTATTATCAAAGTAAAAGAAAGAGGACAAGAATGAAAGAATAAGCAGTTACAAATCCCTCCACACGTTAGTTGTTGCCTTATCTTTGTTTCCCTCCAAACAATATTTACCCCAAAAATGCACAAAATAAGTAGCTCCAACATTCATCAATAGTACATTATTTTTTAATTAATCATCATCATAATTAACATGGCTACCAAATTATTATCATCATTCACATTAACATGCCCACGTCCATCCATAGTACCATCTCCAACATTCTCTTCTTTATCTTCCACTTTTACAAGAATCCATCTTATTCAATTCAATGCCGGCGCCAGCGGCCGTCACTCTCGCCTTCGCCGCCGACTAATTCTGTTTTCCCCCAAGGCCACCTCTGATCAACAAGGTCAAGAAGATGGTGTTGTTGATAGTAAAATCTTACAATATTGCAGCATAGACAAAAAAGAGAAGAAATCAGTTGGTGAACTTGAGCAAGATTTTCTTCAAGCACTCCAAGTATGCATATTCCTTATTTTCAATTGTTTCATCTCATTATTATTATGTTTTCTGAGAATAGTATTCATTTGTTCATTAGGCATTTTACTATGAGGGAAAGGCTATTATGTCTAATGAAGAATTTGATAATCTCAAGGAAGAACTCATGTGGGAAGGAAGCAGTGTTGTAATGCTAAGTAAGTAGTAATAAATTATTAACACATTAATTAATTTTATTTAATTTCATTGGTTATATATCTCTGCAGGTTCTGCTGAGCAAAAATTTCTGGAAGCGTCTATTGCCTATGTGTCTGGAAAACCAATCATGAGTGATAAAGAGTTTGATGAATTGAAAATGAAGCTAAAGGTTTCCTATTTTTATCACTTAGACAAACAAAATCTAAAAATTTATATATGGTGTTTCTGATATAATGTGTTGTGTAATTCTTTCTTGTAGTATCAAATATTATAGTGATTCCATTTGGATTTCTTTTTGTAGATGGAAGGGAGTGAAATTGTAGCTGAGGGTCCCCGGTGCAGTCTTCGTAGTAGAAAGGTATATCATCTTGATTTTTTTTTATAGCCAAATGTTAATAAATTAGAAGTTAGATTAGATTTTTTGAATTTGAACCCGATACTTCATTTTAACTCATTTGGCTTTACCAATTGAACTATCTATCATGTCGAATTTGTTGCTTGTTCCGTTGTTATAACTAATTTTATGATCATATTTAAATAATGTATGAATAAAAATAGTTTGAAGTTTGAATTGGTAAATGAAGATACATGTGAATAATTTTCCTGATATAATTATGTTGGAATTCAACTTTAGAATTTTATGAAATGAATATGAATATTGTGGATATGCTATGTGTATTGGTTACTAATGAATTAATACTACCTTTGTATAGGTTTACAGTGACTTGACTGTTGACTATTTAAAGGCATTGCTGCTGAAAGTTCCAGCAACTGTGCTTGCATTAGGATTGTAACTAACTTTCCTTCTAATATGTGATTCTTCTTTGAATTCAGTTATTACTGTTTGCATCAGTTTGGACTTGACATTTTTGCTTCTCAGGTTCTTCTTCCTTGATGATATCACTGGATTTGAGGTCTCTTATTTCATTGAGGTATACTCTCCTCATTTTCCTAATTAATTTGATCATAGTGACTACAACTAATGAGTGTAATATGTTAATTTTGTGAATTGTTAAGTGCAGATTCCAGAACCTTTCAGTTTCATTTTGACTTGGTTTGCTGCTGTTCCCTTCATTCTATGGTTTGCTCAATCAATTACAAATGCAATTATAAAAGATTTTTTGATTTTGAAGGTATATATAATTTTGGTAGCTTATCACTATTAAGTCATAATGAACCAATACATATACTAAGATAGTTATTATTATTTTTTTATTAAAGGGCCCCTGTCCTAATTGTGGTACTGAAAACACCTCATTCTTTGGGACTATACTGTCAATTTCAAGTGGCAATTCCACCAACACTGTCAAATGTGAAAAGTAAGTATAAAACTATTTGTTCATTATTAAGCCATGTCATTAGTTTCATATTTATTTTCATGCTATTAAATTAATATATGATTTATGATGAAATTAATTTAACAATCCAAATTTATGTCTCAGCTGTGGAACTGTGATGGTGTATGATTCAACTACAAGATTGATTACATTACCAGAATGAAACAATGCATAGATTAATTACTTGAATACTCATATAATTGGTCATGTAAAGGCAATTAGTTAATAAGTGGTAGAGAAGCAATTTACATGTGGAAGGTAGTTTGACTTATCAAGTCAACAAACTGTCCCATAATTAAAGGCAATGAAATCATTATTCTCACTCTCCAACACCATTACTACTTTGTTAGTGCCCCTATGCTCTTATAGTAGTTCTATCATATATGTATATAACATTTTGAGAGCTCTCGACGAATCTATAAAATGATGCCTTTGAATATAGTTGAATTTCATTCTCCTTCCTTTTTCTTTTGCAAAATCATAGATGATTATTTCATAATTGCTTATTTAAAAAAATTAATTTTGATAAAAATGAAAAATAAGAGTATTTAATCTATTTTTTAAATAATATATCACAAATAGACTTTAACAATTTTCATATAAAAAATTATTTTAATAAATAATAACAATAATATGAATAGTTAATATTATCTTATATGTGATTCATGTATTAGGAAAATAATATTCATTGATGTATATACTATCAACTACTAAGTAATATACAATTTTGTACCCTAAAAAAATGAGGTTTTGGGGAGTCACCCTGCTTGGATCACCACTGCAGTATTGTTGGTAACAGTGATTCCCAATTATTATCATGTTTTGTATTAATAACAGTAAAAAAACACATCAATAATTAAAATAATGATTTCTCTTTATCCTAATTATTATATTTCTAATATATTTGGTTAATATTCAAAACTAACCTTTACTAAAACTTTAAATTTTTGTACGTCGAAAAAATTAAAATACCAAAAAAAAAATTGACAAAACAAAAATTAAATTAAGTTGTTTTTCCTTTATAAAATGATATTTAGTGTTACGGATGTCAAAATTAAAGGTTAAATATATATTTTTTCATTATTTTTTTGGTAAGTCATCCGTGACTAAATATCATATTTTTTATGTTTTATTATAAAGGTAATTTTAGAAAAAAAGAATATTTTATAGTAAATGTTATTTTTAGATTTTTGATTAGCTGTATCATCTAATTAATACAATGTATATAATTCACAAATCATCATATTTTTTATTATATTTTTATAATAGTAAAAAAATACATAACTTATTAATAAAAATAATTTTGTAAAATTATCAGTATCTTTTTTAATTTATGGTTATTTTCTAAAAATTTAATTTATATATAAATATAAAAAAAATTATCAATCTATAATCGTTAGATCATTAATGATATATGATATAGTTGTTTTAATTTAGTCAAATTAAATTCATTTTTTAATACGTATAAAATAAAAAGAAATATTATTTAACACAACCAATAAAAATATCAATATTATTAAATTAAATGTCTGTTTTAAAATCAAATTTAAAATATCGCAATTGTCTGAATTAATTGTAATAGAATTTAAAATCACTTTCCAATAAATAAATAAATAAAATATACAATACCGATTTTGATAGAGTGGTACTCCGTACAAATATAACATAAAACATTAAAGTCAGCTATCGAAAACTTTGTTGACTAACAACCTCAATTAATTGTTATAAACTAATGACTAACAAAAATAAATTTTCTAATCGATGGTTGCCTGGTATGCGAAACTATGAAACTTGTACGCACGTTTTCCAGTAGTATACGAGAAATGTAGAAGGTATTATATTCCATTTATTTTCCTAGCTTTATCGATTAAATTTAATCGTGGATCAATCGCCTTTAATTAATTAACCAAAAATAAATTGGTTTCTCATACGATATGTTAGAGCAAATTCTATTTGGCGCGGACATACGTACAATGTATCGTTGCTTAATCATGTTGTTGAGGAGGGAAAAAAAAAAACAAGTTCAACATTAAATAATTTTGACTCTGTAGATATATTAATTAGAAATTAGAAACACTATCTAATTCATCGTGGGGGTCACGAAGGCCACTTCTTATAATTAATCAACGACGTGATACAGGAATTGCACTTCATATATAAACCGGATTATGTACTTATCATTCTCAATGAACATCGAATTTCAATATTCCTTGTCCCATATAGAAAGATAACTAATTAAGCTATTCTTGTTCAAAAAGAAAAACTTAAGCTATTAGTTGCCCAAAAAAATTTAACCATGGCATCTATACTTCAAGCTAGTGCCTTCACGTTGATTGCTTGTGCAATGGTGTTTACTTTCATGGGAGAACCAACACTTGCTGTGGCGATATTTAGACCCAGTAGATGGGCTCTTGCTCATGCTACATTTTATGGAGATGAAACTGCTTCTGAAACCATGGGTATATATCTATATATATTTTTTCAATCATTAGTTTTCACTCTGCTTAAGTTATTTCAACCTTAATTCAGGTATTAAAAAAATCAACATCAATTAACATTTGAAATAAAGAAGAGAATTAGAGCTAAAAATATATTTTGTCGTCAAATTTTTTGTCTCTAACAGTTGATGATAGAATTTAAAAGAATGATTTTTTCTTTTTCACTCTCAACATTTTTGTCCCTATTGTAACATTTTTCTAGAGTTAGTATTATTCAACATCTTGTAACTTCAATTTATTAGTAAAATTAAACTAGAGTTACTTATTATTGATATTTTAATAATTTTTTATTTCTTATTATGAAAAGGAGGAGCATGTGGATACGGAAATTTGTTTCAGAATGGTTACGGGACAGATACAGTAGCTTTAAGCTCGACATTGTTCAACAATGGTTATGCGTGCGGGGCTTGTTTCCAGATTAAATGCTACCAATCAAGTGCATGCTACAGAAATGTAGCCTTCACCACTGTCACTGCCACCAATCTTTGCCCTCCTAATTGGTCTAAGCCCTCTAATAATGGTGGATGGTGTAACCCACCACGAGCGCATTTTGACATGGCCAAGCCTGCCTTCATGAAAATTGCACAGTGGAAAGCTGGTATTGTCCCTGTTATGTACCGCAGGTACTTCATAATACTTCTTTGTGCAAAATGTATGATATTAAGTAATTAACATTTTCATTAAAATACTAATATGTTTTGTTTGATTAATTTATAGGGTGTCATGCCAAAGGAAGGGAGGGGTTCGATTCTCTTTCCAAGGAAACGGATATTGGCTATTGGTGTACGTGATGAATGTGGGAGGTGGAGGTGACATTTCGAGCATGATGGTGAAAGGAAGCAGAACGGGATGGATTAAAATGAGCCACAATTGGGGTGCTTCCTACCAAGCATTTGCAACACTTGGTGGTCAAGCTCTTTCTTTCAGAATTACTTCATACACCACCAAGGAGACTATTTTTGCATGGAATGTTGTTCCTTCTAATTGGAATGTGGGACTCACTTATTCCGCTAGGACCAACTTCCACTGAAGAGTTCATGGCATGCGCAAGCACAACCTTTGAAACCGGTCGCTCCGTTTTATACAATATATAAATATAAACTTCAAACACCCTTTTTATTGAAGTAGCCTTCTAGGTTTTATTAGTAAATAAATGATTGTATCTGCTGCAGATGAACTTGCACAAGCTCAGCAGGTGCTTATTGCTAGTGCAAAGAAACTGCCACCATTTTGTTGGTTTGGCTGGCAAACTTGAAAAGTTAGTCAACTTATTCTTTCCACAAGGTTGACACTTTGTAATTTTGCATTGAAAATTAAAGACATTGATGTCCTGAATGGAGTATTTTTGTTGCTACAGTTAGAACTATAATCCCTTAAAAAAAAAAACTAGACCTATAATAATAATAATAATAAGGATGCATTATGCAACATCCACAAGCTAGAGCATTTATCTTCCAATAACAATTTGCAATGGTGTTAAAGTCAACAGGCAGCCCACTCAACTGGACATAGGAATAGGCTAGCTTGCTGACTTCACTTACCTTGAACCAACCCTTCTTCAAACAGACATAATTGAAAGCAGTAAATTAGAATAGAAACAACATGACTTACCTTTGTTATTCTCACATGCCGATGGCATTTTGATCATTTTTACTGTGACTTCTTGAAGCAACAAATGGGAGCTATGTATGAGTCACGTGTTGGCATTGTGATTGGCTAGAAATCCAAACGCACGCTACGTCTACTTGGAAGGCATATTAGACTCCCACGGTAACCTTTTGCGCACTTATCCTTCTCGCAAATCTACAAAACAAAAAATCAGAAGGACCGTATCCATAATTTCAATGCATATCTACCATGTAACGAGGGAGTCATAATAAAAGTGTTAACAAGCGGAACATTATGAAGTTTTCAAATAATCCCGAGCGAAAGTAAGTTATAGCGGTTATCTATTGATTGCTTAAATGTAATGTCAAAAGACAGAATCACAGTGCCAGAAATCCTGGATATCAAGTCCAGAATACCGAGTTAAAGGATTGCCATGTAAATTAAGCAATGAAATCAGTATTATTACAAAAATGAACTCTTTCTTAGTGTATATATCCTCACCAAGCTTGGGTGTTGACACATAAGCTTAAAATACAAGGCTTGGAAATTTGTTGATTAGCACCAAAGTGAAACCTAATATACAGTCATAAACATATAAGCGACTACTTTTGTTGTCCTTTAAAACCACAAACTGAGTAGGCAGAGTTGCCAAAAAGTTAAAGCCACAATCGGAACAGTGAATGAGATCATTGACCTCGCAATCTCCTCCACCAGAAGGAAGTCTTGTCTTCCTGTGACTTAAATCCCTGTGAAGCAGGCGGTGTAAGAACATCGAGCATTGTTTCCTTCTCTCTTGGGGTCAAAGGAACACCTCTAACAAGGTTCAGAGCCATGATATGAACATTAGTCTTTTGTTTATGCTTTTGATAAGCCCATATTCCAACAGCTGCACCAGCAACTATGACCTATTCAAAATCACATGTTTCTGGAATCAGCACAAATATAAACTTCACAACAAAAACAAATTACAAGTTCAAGTGCTTTCAATCCTCCGGGAAAAATGTACCGGTGATAACCATAAAGCTGCTGTCTGCATATCAAACTTCGGTGTATAGAGTACAGTCTCTCCAAAATCTTCTTCAAGCTTTTTGAAGATTTCCTTGTCACTTTTTCCAGAACGAATTTCATCTCGGATTAACTGGAAAATTGTTCAAATGCTTAGGATTTACATAACAGCAAAAAAGCTCACTTTCAAACACTGCTAGCAGACTTGGGCATTGTTCTATTGTAAAGAAATTATGAGCAGAAATCTTTAATGGATGAATAATCAGTAACTAACAAGCAATACTGTATAACTCCGCAAAAGTTTTATGACAAGGGAAATCAAATAAGAGTTGGTATACCTTCCTAAGAAGAATGGCAATGTCTGCTTGAGAATCTTCAATGGATTGACTCCCACATTCGGTGCATCTCACATTGTGACTGATATTTCTTGCCCGAGCATCTATTATCAGTGTCTCTTTCACAGCATCATCCTTACTCCCCATTCAAACCTACCCACACAACTAGTAGCAGTATTACTATGTAGTATACACGAAGCACCAATATGGACATTGACACTGGGCACAGCATTGGCACTTAGATACCAACAATAATTTAAAAAATGAAAATGATTATATACATCTATATGAATGTCGGTGCATGTCAAATATAACACACCTTCAATTTGAAGTGTTGTTGCCACATAGATCACTATTACTCTATCTTGCTCAAAAGGCAGCTACAAAATCCATTAAAACATTTTCAAGTAAATAAATAAAAACTAGTAAGTGAAAATGATGAAAAAGGAAGTTATGTTTCAGCTTTGCATTTCATCGAACAGCTGCAAGTCAAAACCATAACATGAACAAAAAAAACACGGCGTAAAATGAATTGTGATGGTTTAACTTCAATACGTAATGATGATTAATTTTGATAATCACGAACAATTAACAGTAATGGTATACGGCGAAGATGAATTTTGAAAAATACGACTAAGAAGCATGGACGTTTCTTCCAATTCCAAGAAAAAGAAAGAAGGAAGGAAAGATGAGTTTAGACAATGAAATTAAAATATGTATAAACATGAAATGGATTTATCATAGAAACTCACTGATGAGTGATGAAGAAATTGCGTACGTCTTCCTTCCTTCTACTTCTTCAATTCAAAGCTTAGCATGTTGTTCACAGCCTAAAACATTGAGTCTTTTTTTTTTTTTTAATATATATTTTATTTTAGTTAAATTCATTTTTTTTTTCGATCATTCAAAATATTTTTTGTAAATAATTTTAATTTTGAATAAAAATTAATTCTGTATTTTTTTTAATTATTATTTT
>JBBPBS010000738.1:14306129-14327748 GCA_037974835.1 Cicer judaicum
AAAAAGAAGATTATAATGAAAAACTCATTTGGATAGAAAAATTTAAGTATTTCATTTCTTTTTGGATTTTATCATTATAAAAAATAATTAAAATAAAAAATTATTTTTAAAAATTCTTCATGAAATTCTTTTTAAAAGATGCTATTTAAAAAAAATTGATTTTGTTTATTAAAATTTCATATAATAAATATTTAAATCATTGAATATTAAAATTATTTTTTAATTGACAATAAATTAAAAAAAATCATATTTTAAAGTAAAGTTTTATAAAAATTATTTTTATTACTTTTAAAATATAAAATCAAAATTAATTTTTAAAAATCTTAAACAAACTTACCCTATCACAAAAAATCGAATTCACGGCCTACAGATTATTAGATCAACCTATTAGAATTTCACCGAGCTTTTCTAGTATTTCTTTTACCCTTTTCTTTTTTTGGTGTGAAAGGTTCTAGTTTTCTCTAGTGTAATGAGAATAAGATATAGATAGGATCCAACAAAACATACGTGCAAAATGGTATGAAATTGGATCAAAAATAAATTTCAGAGAGTACTACTGGCAGTAGTTTTTATTTCATTAATTTGCAATAAAAATAAATTCAGTTTTTGTTACGCTTAGTATTCTTACTTTTGTTTCAACCTTATCATCATTCTCTGCCATCAAAACCGCCTTCACAGATAATCTGTAATCAACAAGTCCCTGCAGACACAGATGCACTGTCGTGTGCTTGCTCTATAATTGATTGCACATATTAAACAATTTCGTTACTCATTGAAATCATGCTTCTCTAGTTCCTTAAATCACAACATATGTATCCGTTTGTGGACCGATATTATAAATAAATATTATATTAACTGGAACATTATACCGCCAGTATAAATCCATTACAATCATTTATATGTAAAATAAAAAATAAAAAAAATAAACATTTTTAACAATCTAACTTTAGTTATGAAATTGATATATATATATATATATATATATATATAATTTTTTTACATTGATGATATAAATTAAATCTTAATTTTAATACTATTAATTAATTAAAGGCTATATTAAAAGATATTTATTGATCATATAGATTTGTTATAATTAGTAGTGAAAAATTAAATAATTATTTACTATCACGTTAAATTTGTCAATTCAAATTAAAATAGACAAATATCAGATATAAATAGACAAATATCAGACATTTTCAAACATGAATGTCTTTACGATATTTTTAAAAACATATCTGAATCTATTAAAAAAATATTTTTTAAAATTGATTATTGTCTATCTAATATATACGGAAGATATTGTAATACTTCTAACATAATTAAGATTTAAAAAATTATTATATTTAAATTAAATCATTAATCAAATATATTAACTTTTTCAAATATTATTTTAACTTAGTGCACCATAATTTCATTGTAAGAAAAGAAACTCTCATTTATAGAGCACGCCTTAAAAATCTGTGGTACTATGGGGAAACATGCAGCAAATGCTCCTTAAAAAGAGGTGCAAACCATGGTGGTTTTGGCCAAGGAAGTGTGGAACAACCAACATGTTTGCAAGCCATTTATTTGTATTTTTATAAATAAAAAAACAATTGAAACCACAAATAGGATGTCTGCAACTGAGGTTGTAGAGACTTATTATCTATGAAATTAAACAATTCGAATCCAACCAAAATATAATTATTTGAGGGAATCTAGCACCATGAGATATGGTCAATTATTAATGGTCAATTATTAAGATATATATACTAGATTCCAATCAAATCATTTCAAAACCTCATCGACATGGTCACAACACAATTAAGCCATCTCTAGCTGCCGGTAGACTTTCATTTCAACCGACTAATAACAACTTTTTACTTTATTTTTTTCTAAAATAAATAAAATTAAATAAATAATTCATCGATTAATTAATTGACATTAACTTTAATACATGTAACTTGGGGGGAATAGATTTGTATTTAGAGATACAGATTCAATAGATATATCGACACAGATACAATACAACGCCTATAGGCTATGATTGTTATGAATGAAAAATCATATGCCAAAAGAAAGAAAAAATAAATTGAAAATACGAGCTTCCTACTGTCCTTATAATATTTACATTGAAAAAGGGTTTCGGATTTTCCCCACAACGAAGAACGTATTGATGAGAGAAAGGATGGGCATAAGAATTTGCGAGATTACGTGTATAAAGAGGGTTTCGTGAGTTTACAAGTTACTATGTTGGGTTCCAATCCCATCAATTGGTTCATATGAAGTAGTATCATTAGGAAGTTCATGTGACCACGGAATTGGGCTCAATTTCAGTGGTGGAAAGCAACATTCACAATCTTCTTGGCATGGTTGTGGTAGTGTCGATGTCAAACCAATTTGCTCCTCTTGGGTCCCATTAGTGGGTCCCGAAGCCTCCTTTAGTGGACCCCAACATTCTACCTTGTTGAATTCTGGAATCTTTGAATGAAAATACACCCAAACCAATGCTTCCTGTAATTCCGGGTAGTTGTTGAATAGATTACCGTCCCCATGAACAAAAGCCTTCAATACCTAATCAAATCAAACATACACTCATTATTACAATAGCTTCTTCCTTCTTTTTTTCTCATCAAACATACTCCTACACTATATATTAGTCTATACTAATTTCATTCTATCACTTTTTCTTTTTTTTTTAAATAGTAGAGTGATTATTTATAAAATTTTCAGTTATTTAACTAGTAAAAAAATTGCAAGGAAATAAATAAAATATTCAAAAAAAATTAAGACTATTGTTTTGAGATTTTAAATTTTCCATAGTTGGTAATTTACAAAATTAAAAGATTAAGTTGACAAGACTGATTATTTCAATTTTATCCATTATTAATTAGTATACATACAAAAATAATTAATTTTTACCACAGGTAACTCTTTGCAGAAGATGAAATATCTTAGCCTAGCGAATATATCCAAAAGAAAATGGCCTCCACTAATGTGACAGTGAACATGCAGAGACATCTTTCCCTTCACCTTCTTCCACTGCGCCACCACTTCATCTCTTTGCAATCTATTGTACCATCCCTGCAACTGCAATTGAATTCCCATATTTGTAAGTTTCTTTTTTATTATTCCTAAAAATCAAAATCTTGATAAATACCTGAGAGTTATTTATGGTTTGAGAAATTGCCAAAGTGAGTTTTGAGGTTATGTCACTATGTGTTAACGTGTAAGTCCTTGGAAGATTTCCTGGGTGTTTGTTTTCATCAACTCCTAAGAACAAAACCTTCAATTTTGAAGCTTCAAATATTGCTGGACCAAACAACCTAGCAACCTGGTCCAAACCAATTAAACCCACAAATACGTAGTCAAATTAAAATTTAAATAAAAACCCTCTTTTATTTAGTTGTTAAATAAATCTCAGTACATCGTGTCAGCAAGACCACTCTATCAATCGTCAGCAAGACCACTCTATCACTAAATCTCAATCTTAGTAGATCGTGTCAGCAAATCTCAATCTTAGTAGATGGTGTCAGCAAATCTCACTCTATCACTAAATCTCAATCTCAGTAGATCGTATTAGCAAGACCACTTTATCACTAAATTTCAATCTCAGTAGATCGTGTCGGCAAGTAAGACCACTCTATCACTAAATCTCAATAGATTGCATATTTATTTGCTAAATTAATTGAGAAAGAAAAAAAAACACATACAGGAACAATTGATTGATTCTTCTTCCCGATCCGTCTCCTATGTGGAAAAAGAGGTTTTTGTTGAGGAGAAAACAGAGGTTTGAACTTAGAAGTGAGCAAAGGAGAAGTAGTTAAAGTATCCATGTTCATGGAACTAGTTCCAATCTTTGTGGGCTCCCAAAGAATTAAGGTTACGTGATCGTTCAAACAAGAATTAAAAACACAGTTTCTTGATGAGGCTGAAGGGGCTTTTTATCATGCTTTACTCTTAATTTTTCTTTTACTTTGCTTGTCACTGGTTGCGATAATTTGGAGCTATAAGATTTTGGCTTGAGAATCTTCTTTAGCTTTAGCTTCTAAACTTGAACTTGAAAAATTGAAAAAAGTAACAAGAGATTGGATTGTGTTAAGATGCGTGTTGTAATGTGTGACTTTTGGCTTAGGATTGCGGTTGCTTTAAGTAGTAGCCTTGTGGAATTGTGTCTTTTTTGTTGTTTTAGTTTTGGCTATTTTTCTGTTGTAGTTGTGTCTCTGCCTCTTCTATACACGTTTCTCTGAATTGAACTAACCACGTGGATTTCGTGGCTCATAATTTGTCCCCAATCCAGCTGTGGCAAACCATTATTTTTCGGTACAGCTGACTTTAGGTTTTTTTCTTTGTCGTCAATCATCATAATGGATTTGATTATATGGAGTTTTGTAACTATTTTTTTTACTATTACTAGTATGGCTATTATCTAGGATGTTCCTGAAATTGCACCTACATTAGGTGAGAGGCGTCTCATTATACTCCTCCCTAATCCATCCTTAAATTATAATTAGGTCAAGCTTAATCTGTCAAGGTTTCTAAAAATAGAATATAATGATTTCATATTATTTTATTCTATTTATTCTATATCGTCAATTTGAAAAATACAAACAAATGTCTTTAAAATATTTTTTATATTAGAAGTCGTGTTTAAAATTTGTTGTTTTTAATATAAAATTTATAATTTTGATTTATTTAACAAAAGATACTTGTTAGTATAAACCATTGTATATAACTTAAAATTGAATATATTTGAGATCATATGATTCAAATAAAGATATAATTTAACTAAAATAAAACAAAATTTTAAAGTAAAAAATTTGGAGAGAGAATGAGAATTCGTAAAATATCGACGCCATAAAAATTAAGAAATTTTAAAAAGTCGTCTTTAATATCACTTACAATCACAACAGAATTTTATATAATCTTAGAGAAATTAATTATCACATGGAAAATATTATTTATATTTATTTAAATATACTAATATAATATATTTAATTTTTTTTTTATAATATGTAATTTGACGTTTTAATTAAATATTTTATTAAAAATATATTTAATTATAGAAACAATCTGACTTATTCATATACTTAAAAAACAAAGTTAAAATTATTAAATCTTTATCATTTCAATCTCTATAATCCTCTCTATAACAATCAAACTCCTTACGATTCAATTTGAAAGCCATGATTTAATAATCAAACTACTTACATATGAAATAATGTTTTAAAGTTTCATTAAGACAATCGCATTATTTTTTCTTTTATCAAGACAAAACTGTCTTTATCCGTACTCTACATATATTGTTGGTTTGTTTCCTTTAAGAAAAACGTGTGAAGTTTGTGGCAGTATCTTTTACAAAATAAAACATTCTTTTTCCTTCCTAACGCAATAAGTAATAAATAATATGCATAAAAAAATGTTTGTCAAATTTTAATTTATTTAAGTAAAAAATTAAAAACAAAAATTAAAGTATAACATAGGATCAAAAGTATGAAGATAACTCCCTAAAAAATAAATTAGAGATTCAAAAGATAAAACAAAAAGATATAAAGAAGTCTGCATCAAATTTAGTATATTAAATACAAAAGCTTCGAAAATTTAGATCCACAAGTTTCATTAAAAAAAAAATAGATCCAAAAAATACTAAAGAAATAGGATTGGATCTTAATGCTGATGTTATATCATTTTCTTTTTCTAAACTAAGGATGTGTTTGATCGGAAGTTATAGAGGAAAGGAAATATTTTTTTAAAGTATGTTGATGCAAACATTAAGAATGAATGAAAAATGAATAAAATCTATCATAAATTGTTTTTGCCCTCTCTTTAATTCGAGGGAGTTAGAGAGGAGGAGAACAATATAAGTTAAAAATTATGTAAAAAATTTAGCTATTATGTTAATCATACAAAAGATTATTAAAAATATTTTTCATTAATTTGATTTATTTTTTAATCAAGCACATCTCTATTATTTTTATACTCTAATGTTTAGTTAGAGGGATTGGAGAGAAAGGGGGAGGAAAGATGTTTTAATTTACGAAAGAATTAAATAAATGATACAAAAGTATATAAAACTAAAAATCTAACGAGTTTAATAAATAAAATGTAGAATAAGTATGTGCTCAAACTTTTGGAAGAATAACTGGATTTAAATTTGCCTATTCACAATATTTTTTCTTGTTTCGTTGTGTAACAATATTATGTTATACACCTTTGCATAATTCATAAGTATTTATGTTATCTGATAACTCTTTTACACCTTTAATTAAAACGTATTTGGTTGAACGATCTTTGTTTTGGAAATTGGAAGATAATGAACAACACATTTGTAAATTGGCATCACTGTTGCACTATTACGTGTTATTGAAAGACAACATTGACTAATTGGAGCTATAATTCACCATCATGTAATGCTTGAAGCTATCATTGTGATGGAAAATTGTTACCAGGAGTTTCATGAAATCTTAATTATGAAGAAAAATATTTAGAATGTAATGACATATTATTTCCCAAATAAAACCAACTATATGTAACCAAATCACCATGTGTTTTTCCGATTAGCATTTTTATAATATCATAACTCGACACACATTACTAATTTTATGATGAAATGAGTACTGGATGAACCTTTCAATTTTATATGGATCATTTCAACACTGTCTCAATCGCAATTATCTTATTCCCATATTTGGTAAGTTCCTTCTCGTTTTTAGGCTTTTCTTTTGTTGTCTCCTCGCAGTGTTTACATGCTTCTTGTTTTTGTTTGCTTCGTGGTGGTTGAAGCTTTTTCATTGTCGGTGGTGGGGTGGTTAAATTTGTTTAAATAGTGTTTGATTAATTTTCTCTCATATTTTTGTCTTTAGTTAAAGATACATCAGTGGCTACAAGAGTGTGAATATTGTTTATAAATTACTTTTAATCTCAGATTTTTAGATAATGTGATATTATTTTTGATATATTGGAACGATAGTCCTTGGTAGAGGCTAAGGGACTAGAGAGACTACTAGACGTTGCATGTTTGTTTGTTATATACATCGCCATTCTTCTAACCTCTAACTACATTTTTTTTAAGTATTGTTCACTTTAAGGTGTTAAGTATAAGCCCTTACAATTTTTTCTTAGTAAAAGGCAACCCAACCATCTGATTTAGAGATTGATCATAAGCTCTCAAAGGTTAGTCTTTTCATGAAAAGTATGTTTGGTAAAAATAGGGGTGGACAGCAGACGAGAAGAAAAAAAAAAGATTTACTTTACTTCTTATCATCATAAGAAAAAAATATGTCAACAATAATAATAATTTAATTTTTATATAGATAATATAAAAAATTAAATATTATTAGTCTATCGTAATTAATAATATTTATAATTTTAGATTTAATCAAACTAAAATATGTTAAATATTTTTATTAATTTAACAATTGTAATTAATTGATATTATAAATATTTTTAGATTATATATACATGTAAATTAAATCCAAAATGTAAATGAAAAAAAAAAAAAAAAAACTTTGAAATCGCATCATCGAGTAGAGGCGGAGCAATTGAACCAAACAAAAAGGAAACGAAAGAAACTTATTTTTTTTTTCAGTACAGAAACGAAGAAATTTTAGTACGCGGATTCTAACTGGATTAGCCTTCGGTAACAAAAAAAAAAAAGAAGTCCTAGTTCTAACCTATTGGATTTTCCTAATTTGGCCGCTTAATTTGTAAATACACATCCCTTTAATATTTCTGGTTGTCGAGAACGTGGTGGCTGCTTCTATGGACATGGTATCTTCTTCCCCTACAGACGAAGGTCAAGATCAACATCAACATCACGATCTTCAACATCAACTTCAACAAGAACAACAACAACAACAACTTTCCCCAGTCAAAGACTTCCTTCACAAAACCAAAACGATTCAATTTCTCGGACGCACCACTCCGATCGTCCTTCAAAACGACAATGGACCCTGCCCTCTTCTCGCTATCTGTTAGTGCATTTCACATCTTAGGGTTTCATCCACACATCTCTCTTTCTATTCAATTCAATTCCTCGCATGTCTATCAATTTTTCATTTATTGTTCGATTTACAATCTAACTCAATACTGCTAGGTTAGGGATATATCCGATTATTATGTTTTTCAATTTCTCACTAGTTACTCGTGATTGATTACATACAACATAATTTCGTATTCTTTTTCAATTTTCAATTAACTCACCAACACATGTATCATAACTTTAATATTTCTCAATTCATTCATCGCTACCTTTACCTTTAATTGAATTTAATTGAATCTACCAGTCTATTGCTACACATTAGTCGCTACATTGGCACTTGTTACTTTTTGTTTTTATATATCTATCTTTGAAAATGTGCAACAACTTCTGTCTTACATATTGCAGTATCTTTTTCCGTAAATTTTCGTCAGCATCAAGGAAATGATGTTAATTGATCCTGTAAATCTCATGCTGTACTCTATTTTCCATTATTTTATTACTAAAAATGAAAATTCTGCAACATATACTTTGTTCCTAGTTATTCAGAGTTTGAATATTTGTTTGATGCGTGATTTCAAAATTTATTTCTCTGTCCCTGCATTTTGAATGGAATTGAAATTTCTTATTTTGAACTTATTAGTTGACACTTGATGCATATTATCTAATATCTATATATACCAATCATCCATCAATAAGCATTTTTGGGGATATTGCCTTAACTCCTAATAATACTACGAAAGAAATTGACTAGAAGAATCCAAAACATAAACTCCATGTAACCTTTAATGATTAGTGTTGTCTTGTCATTCTCCTTTTCATATCTAATCAGATAGTTCTCATCTGATCAATTTACTAATGTAGAAATATTTTATCTTCATGTCACCCTTGTAGGAATCCTTTTATATGTTTTCTTCTGGTCAATAATCTCTTCAGTTCCTATTTTGCTTTATATGTTTTCCAAATTCTTGTACTAGCTAGATTGTAGGATTCGTAACAAGTTGATGCTCTCAAGTTTTGCACTTTGGAGGGATATTTGTAGTAGTTGTTTGATTTTTCTTGTTTTTTTCACACCATACTGTATATATTGCATTGCTGCAGGTAATGTTCTTCTGCTACGAAACCAGTTAAGTTTGAGCCCTGATATTGCTGAAATCTCACAAGAGAAGCTGCTTTCGTTGGTTGCTGAGCGATTGATTGATTCAAATAGTAATGTGAATGTAAGAATTGGGTTTGTTACCCTAGGTGTCATCAGTATGTTGTTCGTTATGTAAGTTTGTATGACATTTTTTTATTGTCTTACAGAACAAAGATGCTGGTTATGTTGAAAATCAACAACAGAACATTGCTGATGCAATTGATTTGCTCCCTAGACTTGCAACTGGAATTGATGTAAATTTAAAGTTTCTGAGGTCAGTGTAATCCATTTTTCTGAAAGCTATATGCATCCATCATTAATTTTGAAGTTCTGACCAAAGTTACATATTAATTGCAGAATAGATGATTTTGAATTTACTCCAGAGTGTGCCATATTTGATTTGCTGGACATCCCCTTGTATCATGGCTGGATAGTTGATCCACAGGTATTTTGTCTCCCGTCAGTCCTTATTAATTAGTTCTATCATCTATGTTGTCATATGAATTAGACAAATTTTAGAAGATTGCTTCCTTACCAATTGTCAGACATGTTCTAATGTGCCCCAAAAGGCTAAAAGTCCTGGATGTTAAATTAGATGTAACATATTTTTGCTCATCAATGTTAGTCTAAGGACATTCCTTTGTTTTCAGTAAATTCCAGAATTTTTATTAAAAAATAGTAAAAGTAAACTCCAGAATTTTGGCTTGGTAATCTCTTAGTCATCTGCTAAGTGATAACCCCACCCCTTTTTTATTCATTTTTATCACGCTGCTGTACTGCATCAATTTTGATATTGCTTGGCAGAATTTTATTTCAGAATGGTTTATTAACCAGTCTTTAGGTTTCATCATTCTCTTGTATTAAAGGATTTATGTAGCACTCTACGAACAGGTCTAGTTCCTTGAAAATTAGAAATGCTATTGCTGTGTCAGTGGCCTCTTTGTGCGATATCCTAATTTAATCTGGCCTCCATCTAAGTTTGTTCTAGTGATTTCTTTACGTTTTGATCAATAGCTGTGTCTCATTGTTCGCTGTAAATCTTAAATGACCGAGTGATCTTTTTGAATAATCATCGAAATGTTATCTGTTTTTTTTAATCATGCGTTTAAAAAAAAATTATTTTACAATGTTTACCAGGATCATGATACTGCAACTGCAATTGGATCGAAGTCCTATAATGCTCTCATGGGAGAGCTTGTTTCTCTTGAAACGCGGAACATTGAAATCCAACCTAAGAATAATGTCGAAGAAGATTGTGTTGATTTTGTGGCTGCAACAACTGCTGCTCTTGGAGTTCCTTCTCCTAGTCTTTCTAAAGCCAGGTCTTTTGATGATTCTCCACGTTCTATTTCTGCTACCACACCAAGAAAAGGTGATCTTGAAGAAGAAGAACAGTTGTTGAGAGTCTTGCAGCTGTCTGAAGTTGATTCTAAAGCTTCAATGAGCGATCCTGTTGTGGGTCCTTCAATTGGTACTGAAGGAGAAGTCTCTTTTGGTATGAATGAAAATATATGTAACGAACAGGCTATAATCATGGATTCTGGGGATAACTTAGGAAACAACACCGGTAAAGAATGCAATGACTTTCATGAATCAGAAAGCTCCATACCCCATGACTGCACTGCGTCTAGCAAAGACAATAATGAACCTACATCTTCTACATCTACACTGGGGGAAGGGGAAGCAGCTAATTCGTCCTTTAAGGATGATGCAGTTGGTGGCTTTCATCATTCAGCTTATATGGGACCTGAAGAATCTGTTGAACGGAATGACGGGGTTGAGAAGTATAACCTTGATGCATTGGTTCAGAATGAGAGTGCAACCATCCTTTCTCCTGAAAAATACTCTGTTTCCTTTTTTGAGAGATGTGCAGATGGTTCTAGGGGGGATGCTAAAGTTTACAATCAATCCTCTCCAACAACTATAGATCATGAAGCTTTAGATGAATCTCAAGGACCTGATGAAACAGGAATATCATGCTTATCTGGAAGCCATATGAATTCAGATTCTTCTAGTACCATAGTTCATCAAACTGATGCTTGTGGAGCATTCCCTTCAACTGTTGATGAGAGTGAGCCCATATATGAAGGAGAGGAATGTGTACTGGATACAAGACCTCGAAATGTTGAGGACCGTGAACCTGTTTATGAAGGTGAGGCAGTGCTTCAAGAACAGGCTGACAAAGGCACCTTTGATCTAAGAGCTAAGGAAGAAATTACTCCAGAACAAGGTCAGTGGTGCTATATCTTTTTGAGTAAATGATTTCATTCTGATTGGAAAATAACTTTCTGACAAGCAGGATTTTTATCTTTAATAGAAGATATCTTTGTTTTTTATTGGTCTTAGGGGAATTGGTCAAGAGTTTTTTGAGGAATAATGCCAGCCAGTTGACATTTTATGGGTATGTTGACTTTGTTTTGTTGGTCTAAATTTCTTGAATAAATTTCGTGATATATATAATTTTCTTCACTGGCTGAAGAATTTCATTTTAAATATTATAAATCATAAATGTTTTTGCAGGCTTTTCTGTTTACAAGATGGTCTTAAAGAACGTGAGTTATGTGTTTTTTTCCGAAACAATCATTTCAGCACCATGTTTAAGGTGAGCGCAAGGCTTGAAAAGGCTCATTTCTTTGGTCATTTGGATTAATGAAAATGATATCAACTACTCCCAATAGCAGCTTTTTATCATTGTGAAAATATTCTTGGCTCTCTGTCTTGCATAGTATTTATGTTGAATCCTAATATTATTCTCTTTTATTCACAGATTGAGGGTGAGCTCTATCTTCTAGCTACAGATCAAGGCTACATAAACCAGCCTGATCTGGTCTGGGAAAAATTGAATGAGGTAAAACATGATCTAGAATTTTTCACTCATGTTTTCTTAAAGAGTTCAATTATTATGCATTGACAGTGTAAAAAGTTTTACAGTGTCAGCACATCACAACTATTCACAGTTGTGACTTTTGATGTAGTTACAATAAAAGTCAAAGGTGTCTAATAATCCGACGGCTGAGATTGACTGATAGTGTAAAAGACCTTCACATTGTTAGTGTATACAAATTAAATCCTTTCTTAAAATGTTATTGTTTCATCTCTTATCTTTCTATGTTGAATCTGCTGGGAGTTTATTATAAAGATGTTGATATTCTCAGTTATTTGTTCCGAGAATTAAAATTTTACGTGTTTGGTGATTTGAGCTTCTTGGATAGCTCTCACAGGTGGTTTTGAGGCTTTCTTGAATTTTAAGTAAATTCTGAGAAGGAATCTTTATGCAGTTCTTTTTTTTTATGTTTATTTCACCGTAATGATCAGCATGCTTTTCCTACCTAGTTCCCCCTTAGGCCCTATCCAAGTCTGGGTGTCTAAATAAAACATCTTGCTCTTGTGTAATATTAAAAGAGTTTAATGGGTATGCACTGTCAGTGTAAAAATTTTTACACCGACAACCAATACAAACCGTTGATTAGATGGTTATTTTATGATGGTGGTTACAATTATATGGTGAGATGCTAATACCTATGGTTCCTATTAACTGTCAGTATAAAATCAGTTTACACTGACAATGCATGATCCTTTTTCACATACTAAAATTGAAGACAGTTTTTGATGAGCTGATTTTTCAGGTCAATGGCGATACATTGTTTATGACTGGTAATTTCAAGGAATTCAAGGTAGAAAGCCAAGAAAGTAACACCTGGGATGAAAACAATGTTATGACCAGCACTGCTGTACGTATTCTTTCCCCTAATAAAAGTAACTATCTTATCTTGAAAACAATTTTTTCATTGATATAATATAAAGAGAACTTGACATGTTTCAGGACTATCTTGCCAGCATAGATAGTGCAACACAGGCAGGCCTAGATATCAGGTTGAGTTTCTTAACTTGTTGATATTAGTGCATACACACACACACATAAAAATTTATGATTGCCCCCCTTCCAAAAGAATATTATCCAGTAGATAAGCATCCTTAATGACATCAGTGCTTGTATAGATTAGCTAATTTTGGGGTCGAGACCTTTTTTTAAAAGCATCCTGAGAGAGATTTCAGGAAAAAATACTGCCATAAAAAAGAAGTCAAAACACGAAACTTGTAAACTATTGTTGTTGACTTTAACTTCAGTTACAGTTTTAACTATTTGAAATGGTTTAGCAACAATGAATCATCTTTATTATTGGGACAGCTCTGATATGGAATTAGCAATAGCTTTGCAACAACAAGAGTTTGAGCAGCAGCCACCACGTCAGAGCCCACAGAAACCATCGATTGGTGGTAGCTCCAGACTGGTCACAGGTCCCCAGGTAAAAATTGTGTTCCAACTTTTATTGTTTCTAATTTATAGTTTTGTTTGTCAACTGATAATTATCTGCCCTATTTTGGATATACATGCATTTCCGTTATCTGTTGGTTTCTCATGAGAACCATTGAATGGGATCGTTTTGAAAGTTAGTGAGATCCTTATGATTGGATGGTAGATTGGTCGTATCATATACAAAAAGCATTGGGTTTGGCTACTCTACTACCTCTGGCTATATTTGAATGTTGAAACTTTTTTAAATTACTTGGTAAAATGCTATTTGCAGGTGGTAAGAAGCAGTGGAAGGAATCCATCTTCATCTCCCAGGGCTGATGGGAAATCCAAAGAAAAATGTATAGTGATGTGAGTTTCACAAGCACTTGTTAGAAGCTTGCTTTATAATTTCTGGCCTTAACTATTGTATCCCATTACAGCAACATCATTATTCTTCATGTCATGTATGTGATGTTAGGTTAACTTTTATTTGTAAATATTGGAAGTATATAGTACCACAGTGCCAGGTCCTTCTTGTGACCACAAACCCTCAACTTCCCTTATGCCTCACATTTGTCTGAACTAACCATCCCAACCAACATTTCTCTGAGCTTCGCCCCGGCCCTGTATTGTGGTGATTGGTTGTGCAGCTTTTAATAGAGTAAAATCCCAGCCCACACAATTTTACTCTGCCATCTACCAATGTCCTTGGTAATATTGATGTAAAAAGCCAGAGTAATGTATTGTTGTTAAATTTCTAATTAGACTGTGACCGAAGGGGAAGGAAGTGCATGATATTAAAAGGATTTGAATTTTTTGGAAGGGATACCATTTTTCCCCCATACCTCTTTATATTTGCCTGTAATAACTTAGGAAATGTTACAATAATTTAACTTTCGAATTATAATTGAAAAATGTTTCATCGCAGCATAGCAACAAATGTGTACTTTTTCCTTCAATTATTTTTTGACGAGATAACTTTAACTTTTTAATATTATCAATTTGTTCAGCTCTATTTAATTTGAAATTAACTTAATTTTTCTTTATTTGTGTCTAACAGACATTACTCGTGATTTCTTTGATATTTTTTTATTACTTTTCATTTAATAATTTAATAAATGAAGAATAATGTACACCTCCGCCAGCAGCTTCATACCAATGTGCTCCATTGTAGTCTAGATGCTCCACCACACTCTGACAATTTAATGTGTATAAAAACGAGATGTTTTGTTTTTTTGAAGGGTTGTTCATATCACTATGTTTTGTTGTCAACTCAATTCGTGGGGGTACTGTTGGATGTCAATTTGTAGGGAGTCAATCGATTAAAAAATCAGATAAGAGTATAAAAGGTAATGTAAAAGCATGAAAAAAAATATTTTTTTACTAAAAGTCACTCAAATGATATTTACGCATATTTTGTAAAAAAGAAACATCGTGATCTATAAAAATGGAGTTATAATTGCATATATTAAATCCATAAAAAATAATTGAAAGTTAACTGGTTTCATTGTTATTTTAATAAAAATAATCTTCTCTCCATATGAAAATAATTTATATACTTTTTTATGATTGTGCTTGGCTAGAGATAATTTTTTGTATCTTTTCATAGTATTTATTTTCTTGCCCTATTTTCACACATTTGTGTCATTCGTTTTGTATTAAATAGTTTACAACTTTTTATTTCAATAACTATGATGTCATATTTTGTCAATATTAGTTTTTCTTTGTTTTGTCACATAAAATTTTCGTCTTATGCAACAATATTGAACAATTTGATGTTGAAATTAAAATTTTACAATTTTTTAAAACAATTTTATAATCTTGTACAGAATTGTTGAAGGAAATAAGCTTTTTTTTTAGGGAAAGTGGAAATAAGTTTTCAATTATAGAGTTAATTATATCCTTATTTAACCTGCTTGTCCACCTTTCTTCAAAAAACTACTTGTCCAACTACGTTAGTCATAGTAAAATATTGTTATAAATAATAAATCTATCCAATAGTATAAATCTTTTCAGGAGGCCTTTATAATAACTTTGTACAATAAAAAATCAGAAATAAAAAATTAAAAAAAAACCAACATGATGAGGCACGGCTTGTGAATATTTGTCGGTGAATAAACTTTTAAATATTTGTGGTTATTCATATTTTAAATATGTAAAAGTGGTTATTTATAAATCTAATGTTTTATATGTTTTAAGTCTCACGTTTCAATAAATGTTAAATATATAAAAATGATTATTCATATGTTTAATATCTTATGTTATAAGTAAAGAGGTTGTATCAAAATTTCTTATGGATTATTGAGCATTTAACCTATTATATATTTTAAAGAAAATTATATCGACAATTACTCTTTCGCAAAGAAACCAGAAAACAATGAGAAGGGGCGGTTGTTTGTTTGCCATTTTATTGTGGACTATGGTCTGGTGAAATGAAAGTGACGGATGATTCAATATTTAGTATTCTGGCCCTATGGGTTCGACATTTAGTTTCATTTGTTGCATCTTTTTTCCTTAGCACATTATTTGTTGCATTTATTTAAGGTGGGACTTAATAAATGTGGGAGTAGTGGGACCACTTTTATTTTTCTTTATTTTGTATATCGTGATAGCGTATCCACAAAATAGAAATGAATGGTGATAGAAGAGGACATGACTATAGTTGTGAATCTGTGATGGTGACCAAGGTCTCAACCACCACCACTTTTTTCTTCAGGACTTTGCTCTCAGCTCATTTTCCTCTTCCACCATGCACCTTACACGCTGCGGCTTTTATTCCCAATTTTCCATATACAAACAAACACTCAATAAATGTTCTTCTTCAAACTAAATATTAATACTAGTTATTTGGTCTTAATTCTTTTTGAAAATAAAAATATCTTTCAGTTAGTTTAGAATTTTTAAAAATTCCAAGAGTGTAATGATTATTTCTTTTTGTATTTAAGAGTAGAGAGAATAAAGAATATATATATATATTGATTGGTACGACAAAATATGTATATTTTACTCGATGTAATACTTTAAACTCATAATCGACCATATATAGATTGGCCACATGTAGCAGTGGCCTACCCTAAAAACCACATCGGGTTGGCCCTAATTGACAACATTTTTTTATATCGATCATTTATAAGTTTATAAGATTAATGATATCTTTGTCTCATTGATATTAGACTCATTTCTTTCTTTATGGCTAACTTATTTTGTTATAAGGGAGAAGTATTACAACTCAACTCTAAAGGCAAGCTTTTTTTTATTCATTTTTAAGTTATGTATACAAGTTAGGTTTAATTTTTATATACAATAAGTGTAAAAATAAATTACAATTAATTAATTATATGTATGATTTTAAAAATCAATAAAAAAATCATTTTTAAAGATTCAAATATATGTATAAATTAATAAAAATAATAATTAAATAAGTTTAATAACTTTATAAAACTATACCTATTGGTTATTGGCTATTAGAAACAATTGATATAAATGAATAATTATATATAATAATTTGAAAGTGATGTTTATAATATTAATTTAAAAAATATTTATATTAAGTATTTTTAGTAAAAACTTCTTTATTAAAACAATACTAGTATTTATTTTAGAAAAAAAAGAATCTATTTATAATAACCTCCCAACTATATCATTGCTATCTTAACAATTATTATGCCACATTTTCAAAATTCTCCTACCTATGCAAAAATCTAATCTCTAATATGCTTTTCATACATTTGGTCTCTTTGTTAGTTTTCTCTCGTTCATATTTTACATCCGAGTTATTTACAATCCTTTCATATTTCTCATTATTTTGCTACCCCAAAATAAATGAATAGTCAAACCAATCATCTCTTCGTCACCCATAAGCGGTTACAAATTAAAGCATACTATTTATTCATTCACGTTATACATTGTTGCTATGGAGCCATATACATCAATCATGTTTTTACACTTAATTGCACATAAGTTTTATACAAACACCGATTACGACAATACCTTTAAATATTTTCAAAATTAAACGTATATGATCTAGTTATATTGGTACTCACATAAGTTATTTTTTCAGAAGTTTTGGAAAAATGGTTCCTTGTATTAAACGCAACACGTATTCTTCAAACAAAAGTAATAAAAAGTAACATTGAGAGAATATAGATTTAACATTTTAATGTAATTAAATATCTTTTCCTTTATCAGGATTCAACCACCAGTGTTATCAGCAGTACCCACTACCACCAAAGCCGCCGCTACATCTTATCTTGTAAACCACTTCCCAATTACTCATATTATTATTATTATTTTTCTTTGAGAAAGTTATAATCTACTTTAAAAAAAAAATGGTATATTTATTAGATGCTTTTAGACTAGAAATACCTACTTAATTAATTTTTGTTTATAATTTAAAACATAAAAGAATTTTTTTTGTTAATTTGTAACATCAATATATATTCAACACTAACATCGGTGCTCTTTCTTAAATAGTTTTTTAAATAGAAAAAACTAACTGTAATTAATGAGATATATTTATATGTGATTAATAACAAATTATTTTATCCAATATTAAATATGAGAAAAATGAGTTAATAAAATAAGTATAATTAATTTAAATTTTAGATTACATATTATATTAATTTTTGTAGATATTTTAATTTCATAATTTGTGGCGAGTGACATGTTCTTTTCATATACATTGCATTTGCTCTTTTTTCTTGGATTTAACCACCTTATAAGTACTATAGTGCAACGAAATTTACACATCTTTGAAATAAAACTAAAGGAGAAAAATATATAATTAACCACCACTAAAGATAGAAAAATTGACAGCTCAACCCTTAGGCGAATAGATGAACGAATAACAACATTAAACTTAAATGAAGGTTGGTGAAAGAGAATATATATAGTATATCTTTATCTTCTTTTGATTCCATTTGGTTGAGATTTTTTCCTCGTATATATACTTTAGTTTGGTTGAACCTACTTGTTGGAATTGGAAGCACATATCATTGCGTATTGCAAAACATTTTAGTTCATTAAATACATTAAATTCTGGTAGCTAAAATTGTATAGTTTTAATTTCTTTTTGGTACAGCTAACGATGGTTGAATTTAGTGGTCATCAAGTTTGCTCTTACCCACTTATTAGTTGTATTCATATATCGGTAATGAGTTGGTTTCTTTAAGATTTTTTCAATATTTTTTATTTATAACATTTTAAAAAAATTAAATATAAAACTTCAAATAAAAAACTGATTTAAATAGTTTATTTTAAAATATTATTTTAAGTATTTCATCTATTTACTATAATTTATTTTGAATAATAAAATTTCAAAAAATTATTAGATGAAAAATTATTTTAAAAAATTATTCATAAAAATCATTTTAAAAGATATCTTTTAAAAAGATATCTTTTAAAATTATTTTTAAAAGATACATTTTAAAAAATAATTGATTTATCATATTAAAATATTTAATAATGAATGTATGAGTTATTAAAATATTAAAATTACTTTTCCTAATCGATAGCAAATAAATTTAAAACAACTTATATTATTTTTAAATAATTTCTCATACAAATAATCATTAAAAATATAAAATAAAAATCTTAAATAAACTGGTATCATTCATAATTGTGATTGATACTAAATGTGTTTGATCATAAAGTGAAAGAAATTGATTTTATAAAATTAATTTTGATTAATTTATATTTGGATAGTTTATGAGAAAAATATATTTATAAATTTATCTGTTTAGATCAAAATTGCTTTTGAGTATAAAAATTGCTTTTGAGTATGCAATTATCAATACCTAACACATTACATTACAATAAACTACAAATGGGAGCTTCGACATAGAATTGATTTTTATTTTAGAATTATTTTTGTTTATATTAACTATTTGATTTTTAAGAAAATGAGATTATATTAATTTGAAATTTGACAAAAATATAAATAAATTTTATTAATTTTTTTTAAATAAAATTTAAACTTGATATAAATAAATTTTAATTAAAATTTTTTTAATTAAAATTGGAATTCGAATTCAAATGAATAATTTATTGTTAACTAACGTTAGAATCAATTTTTGATGTAAGAAGTCAAATAATAATATTTTTTTGTGCGGTTTATAAACTACGAATTTTATCTTAAATAAATGGTAGTTTTATTTTTAGTAGAAAAATCTTATAATAGCTTGCCTAAATATTGAAAATGTTTGATCAATAAACATATTTACACCCTTATCTATTAGGAGTGCTCAACTAAAAGGTTAAGGGACGAATCAGAGGAGGTATATATGTTTGTCCTTCCCTCACTCTAATGATAGTTATTACTTTTCATTCATATTTTTTTCTTCAAGTTCATTACATTTAATATTAAATTTGCATAATGTCCATTAACTTTCTTCTTAGTTGCTCAGAAAAACTTTATTTTTCATTATACTTGCGGTGTGGCCGAACCAATCTAACTGTAGGGGCAGTCTTAAAAAATTCATTTATCTAATACATGTGATTAAGAATTATGTAAAACTTTAAGGAGAATATTTCGGAAGTACAATTTAATATATTTTTTTTATCTGTTTTTATGTTTGGAACCGTGAGTTGATTTATATTGACTTGAGAAAAATTGAATTTTAGAAGAATCAATTCGTTTTTTATTTTTTAATTTAAATTGACATTAATTAAATTATTGTTTTAACTGTAATGATAAAAAAAACGTTAATTTATATTTATTTTTTTTATGAATGTCATCAAACTTGTTATTATTTATAACTTTTTAATTATTATTTTAAAAAAAAATAAAAAAATAAAAATATTATATTAACATTATAAAATAATTTTATACTACCATCTTAGTATAACCTCGTGATATTTGATAGTTTGATGACTGCCGTAGACTTAAAAATAATATAATACAATATAACATAGTGAATAATTAGAAATAGACAATAATATAAATTTATTTTATACGATTAATGCATTACGTTTTCGCTCGAAATATAATTAGATGTTATTATGTTTACGGTAATTAGTTGTTAATCATTGCCATTTTATTGTTTTATTGCGGTTAAAATAATTATCAATTCATATGACTCTAAAACATGTACGATGCAACTTACCTATAATTTTAATATATAACTATTTTATGCCCCGCATGCGCTAATATTAATTAATTAATAGTTTAATTATATTTTTAATCCTTCGGTGAAAATTAAAAGTAGTTTTTTTATTTTGTTTGTCCTCAGTTTTAGCCTCCAAATAGAATTTGATGTCAAATTATGATGAGTTGTCATTTTTTTTAATGACTTGTCAATAAATTTATTATTAAATTGTTAAAATTATACTAAAAATATAATTAAATTATTAAAATTAAATTAAACTAAAATTATATTTTTAATAAGCTGCAATTTTTAAGCTACGTTTCAACGACGCCGCGTGCAATAAGCTGCAATTTTATTTTAATTTAATTTAATTTTAATAATTTAATTATATTTTTAATAATATTTCATAATTATTAAAAAGATTTTTTAAAATAAAAATTATATTTTTTAATCAGAAATAATATAATAATAAATTTATTCCATGTAAGCGTCTGCCACGTCACATATTTATTGACACGTCATTAAAAAATTAACAACTCATCATGATTTGGCATCAAATTCTGTTTGGGGACTAAAACTGGGGACAAACAAAATTGGGAGATTACTTTCAATTTTCACCTATAATAGGGGGACCAAAAGTGCAATTAAGACTTAATTAATTTTATAAGTTTTATAAATAATATTTTATGTATTATAAATATAATTATCTTATAATATTATTTTATTGATTTGTAATAATTGAATATAATTAGGAAAATTAAATATGAGAGAAATCGTATTTATCACAATCATCTAATTTAATTTTTAAAATATTTTGTAAAATTTATATGTTAACTTATTATATAAGATGATTGTTTGACTCATTGTACTTTGATTGTCAATTTATTTTTAACATATAATGGTACTTGTATTTATTTGATAAAATAAAATGTAAAGTACAAACCCAAAAATAAGATGTAAAAATTTAAAAATATGATTGACTATTTAATATTTTTTATTTTAAAAAAAATATTAATGTTGAACTATATTGTAACATAGTCTAAATTTATTTGTTTTATTAGTATGATGTTTTAATTGCGAGCATAAGAAGTTATAAAAAAAAATTTATTGAATATATTTTATCAAGAGTCTGAAGTTTATTT
>JBBPBS010000738.1:14339265-14392486 GCA_037974835.1 Cicer judaicum
ATTTTTTAATAGAATTTATTTTTTGGTACATATCAATATAACAATAATTCAATTGGACAAATACTTAATTAGTTAAAACTTTTAAATACCTAAAATTGATTTAAAGTATATCTTTAATAAAATAAATTTTAAACTCTTCATGAAATATATTCAATAATTTTGTTTTTACAACAACTTCGCATGCTCACAATTAAAATATCATACTAATAAAACAAATAAATTTAAACTACGATACAATATAATTCAACATTATATTTGTTTAAAATAAAAAATATTAAATAGTCAATCATATTTTTTACTTTTTACGTCTTATTTTTGGGTTTGTATTCTATATTTTATTTCATCAAATAAATACAAGTACCATTATATATTGAAAAATAAATTAACAATCAAAGTACAATGAGTCAAATAATTATCCTATATAATAAATTATCATACGAATTTTATAAAATATTTTAAAAATTAAATTAGATGATGATTGTGATAAACATGATTTTCTCTCTTTTTAATTTTTCTAATTATATTTAATTATTACAATATATAAAATATTACTTATAAAATTAATTAATTAATATCTGCACAGCGCGCGGGCCATAATCTAATTTGAATTAATACCACAACACAGCATATGTGTAGTCTCATAATTCAGCAGACCAAAACAAAATATTGTATTTCCACTTGACATTTCCTATGTTTTCTGTAGCATTATGTTCATGACTTGTTCTGGAAGAACAGTAGGAAGCAACCCACATTCATGCACCAAATCTTTACTGTTTGACCAAATCATCCTCAAGTCAACCCCCCATTTTCAACTTCCACTTTTATAAAATCAAATGCTTAACATAACAACTCACTCCTACATTCCATTCATCTTTCAAAAACCTTATACTCTTTTCTACAACATTTCTAAACAACACTTTGTTACTTATTCTAACAACATTATTATGACTCATTTGGTTTATGGTGAAACTCCATCTTTTGGAAACTCACACCATGGACAAGGTCAACAACTTGTTCCATTTCCAACAACTTCAACTTCTTTAAGGATTCTAATCATACATGGTGATATGATCCTAATAGTCATGATTTACTTTAAGGATCGTTCTAGGTCGGAAACTTATAAATTTGAGTAAAAATCGCGTATAGCTGGAGAATGCGATAAACGGCCATGCGAAACTCCGATTCGGCCGATTCAAAAACAGGTGAAAGATGACGTTCTGAAACACAAGTTAGGCTTTTGAATCATCGAAAACCAGTATATAGAACTCGAGATATGAACACAGGTTACTGATCACGAAAATTGAAAGAATTGGCGTATTAGGGTTTGATGTAAAGGAAACTAAATATTATTATTCAGCAAAGAAACCAAAAATAAAATGGTGCCACAATCTAAGGATTGATAAACTAAGAAGAACGCCACAAGGGTTAACAATCTTGATTAGTTCAAAATGAATTCTTTCAAGAACTCTAGAAAACAAAGTCTCACAAAAACAATATTCAAAATCTACCCTTCCATGAGGTTACAAATGCTTATTTATACTAAGTCTATCTCTAAATCTAAATGGGTCATAAGTGACACCATTCTCTAGGCTCATATTAGTCTTACATTTGAAAATAAACTTAATGTAAGTAAGTAAAGAATCTTCACTTACACATAACAAAAACTAAATCAATAATAAAACTATTACAATTCCAACTCAAAACAAACTAAGAATTAATACAAACTAAATTAAAATAAATAAAGTTTATCCTAATTTATTAAAATATGAATCATCTTCGTGTTCTTCATATCCTTGGAAACTTACAAATTTGCATCCAAGAGGCCAAAAACCTTCCCAACATGGACAGTTTTCACAAGAAAATGGGTGACATGTTTTCAATGTTACCAAGAAAACTTGGTGGCAAAATTGAAGGACACGTAACTCATAATCTAACCAGTGATCCATATGTAACTGTTTCTGTTGCTGGTGCTGTGATTGCAAGGACTTTTGTAATCAGAAACAATGGAAATCCTCTTTGGATGCAATATTTTAATGTCCCTGTTGTACACTTTGCATCAGAAATTCATTTTGTTGTAAAAGACAATGATGCTGTTGGTTCAAGATTATTGGTGCTGTTGGAATTCCAGTTGAAAAAATATGTAATGGTGATAAAGTTGAAGGCTTTTCCCCCCTTCTTAATGCTAGTGGAAAACCCTTTAAGACTGAAACTGTGTTAAGCTTATCAATTCAATATACTCCTGTTAATAAGGTGACCCTTTATAGAAATGGAGTTGGTTCTGATTTTCAAGGTGTTCCTGCTACATATTTTCCTCTTAGAAAAGATGGAAAAGTTACACTTTATCAAGATTGTCATATTCCACAACGTTGTCTTCTTAATTTGAAAGTTGATGGTGGTGATGATGGGAGTTTTATGAGCATGGAAATTGTTGGCATGATATCTTTGATGCAATAAGTGAGGCGCGTCGATTAGTTTATATTGTTGGTTGGTCTGTGTACTACAATGTTAGTCTCATTAGGGATGATAGAGATGGAAAAGATTGTAGTTTAGGTGACGTTCTTAAAGCTAAATCACAAGGTGTGAGAGTGCTTATACTTGTTTGGGGTGATCCTACTTCTAAAAGCATGCTTGGACATTGAAGATAATGATTTTAAATTGCAGTTACAATGTCATTGCAGAGAGTCAGCTACCTCTATAACCGTTATATTGTGGTTGCAATTTAGAACCATGTTTCTAATATTTGCCATTCTAACTCTTTATTTGCACTAGGTTGCATTTTGAATCAAATAATAGCTTATATTAATTTGTAACCAGTTACTTACTTTTATCATCAAAATTACTATGATATATTGATACACAAAGGTTGGACTAACGGACACTCATGATGAGGACACTCACCATTTTTTCAAGCATTCTTCAGTTAGAGTACTTCTTTGCCGAAGATCTGGAGGAAAAGGACATAGCTGAGTCAAACAGAAGGTCAATTAGAAAGAAAAAAAACACTATATTTGTATCTCTAACTGCATAACATTGGTTTAAGGAAAATGCTTATAAGTCTGTTAATTTTTTGGTTTTATATTTCTGGTTTATATTTCTTGTATACATCTTTTGTCTAAAACAATAATATTATGTTTTTCCTTTGCAAATTTTTTCTTACTTTTCTTTTCATCCCTGATTAGTCTTCTAATAGATGAATTTTGGGTTTCTGCTGAATTGTCAGGAAGCTGGAACAATCTATACACATCATCAGAAGACAGTGATTGTGGATGCTGATGCAGGGGAGAATAAACGAAAGATTGCAGCTTTCATTGGAGGTCTTGATTTATGTGTGGGAAGATATGATACTCCAACACATTCTCTCTTTAGGACTTTGCAAACAACACGCAAATATGACTTTCATAATCCTAACTTTGAGGTTAGTCATCCATTTTTTTTCATTAGTTCACATAATAAAATTACATGATTCATAACCATTTTATATGTTTCCCTTTGTGTTGTAATGGTCTTACTTGTATACTAAATAGGGGTCTGTTACTGGTCTTCCAAGACAACCATGGCATGATTTGCATTCCAATATTGATGGTCCTGCTGCATATGACATCCTCACCAATTTCGAGAAACATTGGTTAAGAGCGTTAAAAATGACTAGTCTTCAAAAGATGGAAACTTCACATGATGATTCATTACTGAAAATCGATAGAATCTCGGACATTGTAGGCATTGATGAAGTTGCTTGCCTAAATGAACATAACAATGAGACTTGGCATGTTCAGGTATCATTATTTGAGTTCTCATTCCCTTTGAGAAACTTATTCAATATCAGTTTAGATGTTTCTGATAAATATTTACTGCATTTTTTAATTGAAGATCTTCCGTTCGATCGATTCCAATTCTGTGAAAGGATTTCCAAAAGAACCGAAAGATGCTATACAAATGGTGAAGTGACATCATTCTCTTATTAAATTTAGCCTTGTTTGTTGCTATGAAGTGTGTGAACAAATAGCTGACAATGTTTACTTCATTGAACAGAACTTGGTTTATGGAAAAAATGTAATGATAGACATGAGCATACATTCTGCATATGTCAAGGCAATAAGAGCAGCACAAAAGTTCATTTATATTGAGATCAATATTTTCCTGGCTCATCCTATAATTGGGATTCTTACAAGACTTAGGTGAGTATTAGCCTCTAAAAGAGTAGAAGATAAAAAGAAAAGCTTCTTCTTTAAACATTTTCAATAAACAGTTGTTATATTAGTATAAGTTGCAACATGCATCTTTGTTATATTCATTCCTTTCCTTTTATTCACAGGTGCAAATAACTTAATTCCAATGGAAATTGCACTAAAAATAGCCAACAAAATCAAACAGAAAGAGAGATTTTCAGTATATATTGTCATTCCTATGTGGCCTGAAGGTGTACCCTCAAGTACTACGACTCAGAGGATTCTCTTTTGGCAGGTAAGCTTCGTTTACCACTTGAAACGGTACCATATGTTGCAAACCACAAAAATCTCTATTCAATAGGCATAATGATTAAAAAGATTGAGTTTAATTGGTATGCATTATCATGTCACTTTGTTATATTAGTCTCTAAAATATCTATATAAATATATCTGCAATGAGATGTGATTGGATATATGTGTAAAACTTTACGCTGAGATTATATATGAATTAAATTATAAGAAGATCTGCTTCTCAAATATTGATATGAAGCCAAAAGAAATTAAATTTGTGTGCTTTGTATTATCAAGTGATTTTGTTTTTGAAAAAAACAAGAGCAATAGCATATGCATCCTAAAACAACATAGCATATTAGTATAGGATCAGTTATACATTGGTCTCACCAGCACATGCTTGATTTTGGCAGTTCAAAACAATGCAAATGATGTATGAAACAATTTACAAGGCCTTAGTGTTGGAAAAACCCTATAACGTTGTGCTCAACAATCCATTTCAATTACATGATAAATAACCAAAGGCGGAAGCGTACCTGTGGGAATTGCCATTGATGAAATCCTGGGATGATGATGATAGAGCCAATGGGTTGGGTGATCTTCCTTAGCAAAATACCCTGAAGACCTTGCTCTCTTGATGGGGATATAGAGAACCAGAGAGTTTTCTCCTTAGGGTTTGTGAAACTGAATAGTCTTGTTGTGTTTGCCTTGGAGACCACTACCCCTATATATAACTATTATTAGGTTATATCCCAAATTGCAGTATTTCTAATTCAGCCCCTCATTAAATTAGAAACTGTCTGGTATCTACACTATTAATTTTCACAACTATTATGTTCTTTAGCCATAAACTATTATATATTATTTGACCCCTAGTTTATTGGCTAATTATATAATGACCCTAACACACTTTATTAATTAATTACATATGTGACCCATAAATCTTACAATCTCCCACTGGTCACACATGTATCCTTAGGAGTGTGTTAGACTTTATGACGTCAAAAATTGTCATTATAATTACCTTGAGCATAATCCAAATTTTCCCGTCCATTAATCATATCAGCACATGGAACCAAAGAGGTTTTCGTCATAATAAGCATAACTAAACCCATCAATGATCACCCGTACTGACACAACTAAATGACATAGACCCATTATGAAAAGTGTAGCATGAAAATTACATGAAGTTGGCCAATGCATGTCAATTTTCAACTGGTCCTACTTTACCGAATGAGATCATACCATAACTTAAATGTACAAAGTAACCAAAACTGAATACTTTAAACTTTATTTCTGATCAGAAAAATCAAGTACAATGTATTTGTACTTTACAATTAAACATAGAACATAAATTACATAATGGACGAAACTCCCACTAAAATCAAGATTCCTCAAACTGTAGCACACCCATGTGAGCAGTATGCTCATGAAAGACCTTGGGTGGTAGACCTTTAGTGAGCGGATCCGCAATCATGGAGTTTGTCCCTAAGTGTTCTATGGATATCTGTCCACTTCTAGGAACTTAATGTCAATGTGTTTTGCCTTGGTTGAGATCCTATTATTGTTAGAATACAGGACTGTTGATCTATTGTCACAATACAACTTGAGTGGTCTTTCAATCCCTTCAACTATTTGCAGCCCCGTGACAAAATTTCACAGCCAAATGTCCTGGTCATATGCCTCATGAATTGCTACGAATTTTGCTGCCATGGTTGATGAAGCAATAAGACCTTGCTTGGCACTACGCCAAGAAACTGCTCCACCAGCTAACAGAAAGACATAGCCTGAAGTTGATCTTAAGCTGTCTTGGCATCCCGCAAAATCCGAGTCAGAGTACCCAATGATCTCTAACTGGTCTGACCTCCTATATGTGAGCATGTAGTTTCTTGTTCTCTTCAAATATCTCATGACCCTCTTGGCTGCTTTCCAATGGTCAAGACCTGGATTGCTTAAATATCTGCCTAAAATCCCTACTATGAACGCTATGTCTGGACGCGTACATACTTAGGCATACATAAGACTCCCTACAACTGAAGCATAATGGATTTTTTGCATTTTTTGAATTTCCAAACTTCCCTTAGGGCACTGTTTGAGACTAAACTTGTTTCCCTTAGCAACTGCGGTGTCCCCTAGTTTGCAATCCTGTAACCCAAACCTTTTGAGAACCTTATCGATATAGCTCTTTTGTGATAATCCAAGAATACCTCGAGATCTGTCTCGGTGTATCTGAATTCCTAATACAAAAGAGGCGTCACCAAGATCTTTCATCTCAAAATGCTTTGATAGAAATTTCTTAGTTTCGTGCAACATGCCTATATCGTTAGTGGCAAGCAGTATGTCATCAACATACAAGACCAGGAAAATATGTCTGCTCCCACTGAACTTATGATACACACAATCATCAACTGTATTCATCTCAAAACCAAATGAGAGAATTACTTGATGAAATTTATGGTACTATTGACGAGAAGCTTGTTTTAGCCCATAAATGGATTTTCTTAGTTTACACACCATATTCTTTGGGTCTCCCAACACAAAGTTTTCTGGCTGCACCATATAGATCGTCTCATCAATGTCACCATTGAGAAACGTTGTCTTTACATCCATTTGATGAAGCTCCAAATCAAAGTGAGCAACAAGAGCCATGATTATTCTTAAAGAGTCATTCGATGAAACCGGAGATAAAATCTCTTTATAATCAAGACGTGCCTTATATCTCTCCACATTACCATTGGAATCCCGCTTGGTTTTAAAAATCCATTTGCAACCAATGAGTTTCAATCATTCAGGTAATGAGATAAGTTCCCAAACTGAATTGTCTTGCATAGACTTATACTCCTTATTCATTGCTTCGATCCACTTATCTGAATGGGAATCTTGCATGGCTTGATGAAAGTTGATCGGGTCGTCTTCCGTCATGCCAACATTTTCCTCTACCTCATTGATAAATACTACATAATCATCCGAAATAGCATTTTTCCTTTCTCTAGTGGATCTCCGCAATGGAGCTGGCTCTTGAGGCACTTGTTCTTGAGGATCTTGAATTTGATCTGGATTTTGTTCTTCTTGAACAACCAGATCATCTTGAGTTTGTTCAATAATAGGAAAGTCAACTGGTGGAAGAATCAGTTTTGGAATTGTTACCGATTCTTCCTCAAAGACAAAATTTTTAACCTTAATCTTCCCCCCAAACTCAATATCCTCAAAGAACGTTGTCGTTCCCGTCTCAAAAATTGTTCTCAAATTAAGATCATAAAATTTATAGCCCCTTGATTTTTCTGAGTACCCTATAAAATAGCTGCTAATTGTTCGGGGTTCAAATTTCTTTTCATTCGGCCTATAAGGCCTTGCCTCAACTGGACATCCCCAAACATAAAGGTGCTTCAAACTAGGCTTACGCCCAATCCAAAGCTCATAAGGTGTTTTAGCCGCTGCCTTAGTTGGTACTCTATTAAGAATGTATGCTGCTGTTTTTAATGCCTCTCCCCAGAGTGACTCTGGCAAGGTGGAATGACAAATCATACTCCTTACCATATCCTTAAGAGTCCTGTTTTGTCTTTCAGCTACACCATTCATGCTAGGTGACCCCGGCATAGTGTATTGTGGGACGATTCCACATTCCAGGTTTCATTATAGTTAGCCACAGTTTTCAACAAATAAAGATTATCATAGACAGAAAGTAAACCGATTCCAACAACATTCGAATTTAAAGACAAAGTAAATTCTTTATTCCCGAATGAACAATAATATCCTGATTTGTCCAAATAAGAAATAGAGACCAAATTCCGTCTAAATGACGATACAACAAAAGTGTCTTCTAAATCCAAATAATGACTGGAACTTAATAATAATCTAAATTTTTCTATGGCTTCAACTTCTACCTTCTTCCCATCTCCTACATAGATGCATCTTTCAGTATTACTTGGCTTTCGGAAGTTCAGGAAACCCTTTCTTAACACGCCAAGCGTGATATTTGGCACAATCCTTCTTCACGTGTCCAGGACTCCTGCAGAAGAAGCAGTTGTTATCCTTAGTCTGCTTCTTTTGTTCTGGACCCTTAGCAGCAGCTTTATTCTTGGGCTCCTCAATTCTTTTCCTTTTGCCCTTGTCTTTAGAGATACTAGTAAAGTGAGCGCTTTCAGTCCTATCTTGCTTCAGCCTGTTTTCTTCTTGCACACATAATGAAATGAGCTCATTAAGAGTGCATTTCTCCTTTTGACAATTATAAGTCACCTTAAACTGACTGAATTGCGAAGGAAGAGACAGCAATACTAAATGAATGAGTAAGTCATCTGACAACTCAAGCTTTAGTCCTTTAAGCTTAGAAGCAATGTTGGACATCATCATAATGTGCTCTCTTATATTTCCCTTGCCTTGATACTTCATGGAAATTAAATTCTGAAGCAAAGAACTTGTTTCAGCCTTATCACTTTTTTTAAAGCGTTTTTCCATCTCAACAAGGAAATTTTTAGCTGTAACTATCTCATCCGAGACAACACCTCTAAAGACCTCATGAATGCCACGCTTTATGATCATAAGACTTATGCGATTTGAGCGATCCCATTTCTCATACTCTAATTTTTCCTCAGAAGAACTAGAGTCCTTAGGAGTAGGGGGTCGTTCAATTCTTAATGCATGGTCTAGATCCATGCAGCCAAGAACGATTAGAATGTTCTCTTTCCATTCCTTAAAATTTGTCCCATTAAAAACAGGAATAGAACTCAAATTTGCAGATATGTAAGCAATAGATGTTGTGAATTAAATAAAGAACGAAACTCAGAAACTCACATTATAGGAAAATAAATCAATAAATAAATAAATACATATGTTCAAATCATGGAATTTAACCCATCTCAAGATACCCAGTGCACCATTGGTGTCAAGTCTTTGAACAGTAACACCAACTGCTAGTGGTACTGTTGTTGCAACGATCAACTATTGACAATAAGACATGTCAAACAATAAACCTTCCTTTGGGCCGATTTACTGCTCACATGTATACCAAATAATTGTCACACATTTATCATTGCAGGTGTACATGTGATTCTGCCAAATATTAACCTTCCTTTGGGCCGGTCAATACCCGCATGAATAAACATATACACAGCCATTTGACACTCTTTACGAGAAATTTAGACAAGAGATGTCACTTTGGCGACATCAAGTTTCAATTAACTCATTCAAAATGTCAAACTTGACTTGAACATATATTTATTATATCCAAATAAAACAATATTTAAAAAAAATATTGTTCACTAATATAAACTGTGTTTAATTAGTATTTGATAATTATTATTTTATCAATTTGTTAATAACAGAACAAAAAAAAAAACTTTGCATAAAATCATCTGATTTATCAGCTACCTATGTAGACAGAGCAAGTATGATCAAGTGAAAAAAAAATACATTTTGACAATGAATTAACTTACCCATTTAATTTAATTTTGTTTACTTTTGTTTCAACAATCCCAAATTGATCAAAACTGAACCTTGATACTACATAAGATGACATAGTCCTTACCATAAAATTGAAATATATAACAGGAAAGCACCTATTTGATGACTCATCTTCTCTTTTATTATGAAGAATTCAATGAATCACAAAAATATTATAATTACCGAAGTCTTGAAAAAGTGGCTTTCTTATTCTGTCAAAGATGGTAATTAACCAACCCGGTACACCCAAACCCCTTATTCCTAACAACCATCTAGGTAGAATGGTAGATTACGAAAACAAACTGTGGAAAAAATAAAAAAAACCAACTCAAATTTTTCTATATTTCTCACCAACCAATGAGATGCAAAGAGAGGGAAGAAATGAAAGAAAAAGAAATTGAAGGGACCCGACAAAGAACAGAATCCTAGAATAATTCTTATAAAAAATTACAGTCAATGAAAACCTAAACCTTAAAGTATTAGTACCTGTATATGCTACTCGTATACTAAAGATCCAGAAAGGTATTGGTCATGTCACATTTAGGCATATCTTAATATCTTATTATGTATTTTTTAATTACATAATAATATTGTTCGTCAAAAAAAATACTTATAAAACAAAATATGGATTCCATAATTTATATATTCAAATTCCCAAATTACAAACCCTAAGATTTTAATCATGTCAAAATTCTCAAATTGAATCCTAAAAGCAAAGACAATAACCGAATTTCATCATGAATTAAACATGGTAGGCTCTGATACCATTTGTTGGAAAAACCCTATAACGTTATGCTCAACAATCCATTTCAATTACATGATGAATAACCAAAGGCCGGAAGCGTACCTATGGGAATTGCCATTGATGAAATCCTGGGATGATGATGATAGAGCCAACGGGTTGGGTGGTCTTCCTCAGCAAAACACCCTGAAGACCTTGCTCTCTTGATGGGGATAGAGAGAACCAGAGAGTTTTCTCCTTAGGGTTTGTGAAACTGAATAGTTTTGTTGTGTTTGTCTTGGGGACCACTACCCCTATATATAACTATTATTAGGTTATATCCCAAATTACAGTATTTCTAATTCAGCCCCTCATTAAATTAGAAACTGTCTGGTATCTACACTATTAATTTTCACAACTATTATGTTCTTTAGCCATAAACTATTATATATTATTTGACCCCTAGTTTATTGGCTAATTATATAATGACCCTAACACACTTTATTAATTAATTACATATATGACCCATAAATCTTACACTTAGAGGAGACTAGACTTGAAAATGAGTATGAACCACAGGACTACTTGAATTTCTTTTGCCTCGGAAATCGCGAGGTCTCTGATAATGACAACATTCCAAATGCTGTAAAACCTACGGGACAAAACACTCCTCAGGTGTTTGTTTTTTACACTCTAATGCAAGTAAAGTTAAATGTTTTTTTTCCTTTTGTGCCTTCTTCTGATCAAGTTAGTTTATCATTCTTGTTTGCACATTGAGAACCTATATAGATACTCATTCAAAAGAACAGAAGATTCATGATTTATGTTCATTCAAAAGGAATGATAGTGGATGATGAATATGTGTTAATGGGGTCAGCTAACATAAACCAGAGATCCATGGAAGACACTAGAGATACAGAGATTGCAATGGGAGCATATCAGCCTAATCATACTTGGGCAACCAAGAAATCTAAACCTCATGAACAGGCAAGATTTATAGACTTGGAAGTACTCTTATTTGCTCTATTCACTATATACAAAAATTGAAAATAGTTTATAAAGAATGACATGGTTTTTATTAAGGATTGTGTTATGTTTGATGCATGTGTTATGTTGTGTTGATGTGCATGGTTATAGAATGTCACTATGGAGTGAGCACATAGGAAGTGTAGAAGAATGTTTTGTGGAAGGAGAGAGTGTTGAATGTGTGAGAAGGATAAGGTCATTGAGTGAGTATAACTGGAGACAATACGTGGCTGATGAGGTAACTGATATGAATAGCCATTTACTGAAATACCCTCTTGAGGTTGATTCAAAGGGTAACGTCAAGCCTCTTTTTGGGTGTGAGACTTTCCCGGATGTTTGTGGAAACATAAAGGGTACTTTTACAGTACTTCAAGAAAATCTCACCATCTGAACAAGAATCAACATAAATAGATAAAATATATTGATTCAACTTTCTCTGCTACAAGCAGAAGATGCAATATCTTTACACTTTACTATTTATGATTCTTTTTCCATTCAATTGGTGTACTAAGGGTTAAACTCTATGATTTAAGTATGGGACTATGATTTAATAGTAATTCATCTTTCTAAAAACTTAATTTTTATTTTTTTATTTTTATAATTTAATTAATGATACATAAATCATTTACATTTAAATTGTTTTATATGTTATTTCATTTAAAATATGTCAAATTATTAATTTTTTAATATAAAAATTTGTAATATGGATCAAAATTATTGATTTTTGAGAGACCAATTCTAAGAAAGGATTAAAACAAAAGGGACTAAAAATTGGCATGTTAGTCCTTATATCTTTTTATTTTTTTGCACATTATTCTCTCAAAAAATTTAAATTTTGCAAATTGTTACCTTAAAATTCCAAAGTAATCTCTCAACTTTTACAAAATTTTAGCTCTTTTGTTCAGTTTTTGAAATCAAACAACAAAATAATCCCTTGAGTTTTTTCCCAAAACTTTTAAAAAATTTAAACAATAATCATTTTATCCAAACAACCAAATTTAGAAATAAAAAGAAAATCAATTGAAGCATTAAATTTGCTTAAAAGTTTAATTTTCCTAAAATTTCATTTTCTCCATCCAAACACACTCCAACTTCCCCGATCATTAGCATACATCAACAATATCCAATCTAAGTGACAGCACTTTAACCACATTTGAATTTTTCTTGAGACATATTTTGAGTTATTAAAATTCAAAAAAAACGAATCCTAAAAATATTAAATTTTGACTTCAAAGTAACATTTTAAAGGATAAAATACAATATTTGAAATGGCAACAATTGCAACCGAAGAAAACATTTTCCTTCCCTTGCAAAACTAATGCAAACAAGACCACCCTTAATTCTGTGTGAAGCTTAATGCCATTTATTGCTCTTTTTGCATATATGCTAACCATCAGTGACCATTGGCAATCACACCGTTGACTGCTGTCAAACCGCTTTCACTAGGTTTCATCGCATAGAATCTACGGTACTTGGTATCAACTTCGGTGAGATAGAATGTGCCTGGAGATAAAAGGCTACTGTCCTTGCTTGTTACATAATCCTTGGCACCATACCTATGCTCCATTAGCTTCAGTGTTTCAATAAACTTCTCTGGAGGAAACTGCATTTGAAAAAGTGTGTACTCGTCAAAAGACCATATGATTTAATAGCACAACATAGTACTCTGTTCCAACATTTTAATAAATAAACATTACAACAATAATCTAAACAAAGGGTTGGTCGATTTCAACCATTAATTCTCACGTTGACTTGTAAGTATTAACCCACAAGCCAAGTTCTAAGACATTTCAATAAAAATCTATTTTAGGCTTAAAAAATTTGGTAAGAACGCAACTAAAAGGAAATTGGAAAAGAAAATAAATATCAAATCCCAATCAGTATCTCTGCCCACTTAGAAACTTATGCAATGCATTCTTATGTTTTTGTAGTTAGATATTCAGTTTAATATCAAAATTAATGAACATGCAGTGAATACTTTCATATTTAACTAGACATTTATGGATCAATACCTCATGTCTTGACTTCAACTTTTCAGCAACATCCATCACTCGAGCAATGTTTGACAAGCTAAATGGATGTTTACTTTGACGCATTTGCAAGGAAAACATTGTAGCGGTCAAGCCACTTCCGTATGAGAATAATATCACTCTTCTACCTTCCTGAAAATTGTAAGGTGTAACTTATTAGAAAGCAGATAACATTTCACAAGGAAGCTATTCGTGTCATAGATGGAGGTTAGAACATTCACCAATGTGCTATGTTTGTTGTGAATAAGGGATGCAAATGCCGCATAGAGAGATGCGGTGTACATGTTGCCAACTTGCTTTGGTATCAAAGTACCTGGTTGTACCTTCTCATCGTATAGAGGCTTTGCAACTTGCTGGGATGCCTTCAAAATAAATAATATTGCACATCGTCAGCAAATATTTTCTCTAGTGTCCAATTTTAACAGAATATTTTTAAATTTGAGTTCATGCATTTTTTAAATTTGAGTTCGCCCATTTTCTTTCCAACTCCAAGGCCAAAAAGGAAATGTAATATGCAAGATACAAAAGATTATTTTTGCTTATACAACATCACAAACCTTTTCAAGATCCCGGCTTTGGTAGCTCTCATCATCAGATAAAGTTGCAAAAGGTCCGAGTTTTTCTTTGGCAACCCCATCGGCGCCGCTGCAATCATAATCAATTTTTAAACACCCATTCAGTAACTAAATAAACATTAAAAGTTGTCAGAGGATGGATAAATGATGAGAACCTGGGATTCCTCAAGAAATCACTGAAGACCAATCGAGCAAAACTTTTCTGCACAAGCTGCAGAAGCAAAAGTGTTAAAAGAAAATATAGAACACATATACACACAGGGAGCATTATTAAGTCTCATATGCAATTACAATATTAAATACTAAATCCTTAAAAGTCTAAACTACCTTGTTATAAGGAGAGTGGAATACAAAATAATCAGCATCAGAAAGAGAAAATGGTTTTCCCTCGTGTTTCTCATATCTGCAAAAGTAAATATAGTTAGGTACTTGGTCAGTTAGTTAGTATTTATGTTTTAAACACAACATCAGTCTTTATAGTATAAAAATGGAATGAGGTTTAAGGATATACATGCCTACATACACACACGCATACATACATATAATCCTTGTTGATTTGAACTAATTCAAAATTTGGATGATATTTTTTAACAAATATAATGTTATATTATGTTTTAAGCTTTAATATCATAATAACACTATTATATTACCAAGTGGAAAGATTATCAGCACAGCAAGCTCAGTTTTCACATTTGGCCCAAATTCATTCCTTAACTCATGCAGTCATCTCTTTCCATTTAAAACATTGGCAAGCGCCATTTAGAATATTTATAGCCTAACATACCAAGGAATCTCCCTTTTCACATAAAATTATGAAAAAGAAATTACCAGTTTACGACCTCATTTAAGAATAAGAACTTGAGATGTGTTTCTATAATAAACTTTTCAACCAGGGCCAGGACAGGTCAGACTCAGTTTGCATCACGACAGCAAAATGTTGAATAAACAAAATATATATATATATATATATATATATATATATATTAGGCTATTTGAACTGACTCATTCCATCTCCTAGTTAATCAATATTATGTGTAAAACAATAAGTTCTTAAGAAAAAAATTGACATTACAGACTTACTTGTCACAGAAACGTTTATAGCAAGAATCAAGGGCCATGAGGTAACAAGTTTGTGAAAGCTTTCCGTCGACAACCTACAACACAAAAATTATGTGGATTTATTGCAGTTGGTATCCTGAAATTCTATATGTGGATGACATAAAAGCAAAGAACAGACATGAACAACAATGCTATCCTACATGGCATATTAAAACTAAATTAAAGTTGTAAGGATGCTTTGATCATCGCATGGGAAAAATAATAGGAAGTCATTTTTCAAATTATACGATCCCAAAGTCAAATATTCTGACAACAATGAAAAGGGATTGAAAAGCTTACTGGATATTCACTCGCAAGGTCAGGTTTGTAAAAATCATAAGCATGAGCCATATGACTTCCCCTCAATTTGCTTTCAAAAGAAATGGGAGCATCAGGACCAATTAGCATAGCAATAGCAGCGGCTCCTCCGGTAGGTCGAGCAGGACCTTCAGCATAGACCTGTGAAAGGAAACATCCATTGATTAACCCCCCAACATTATTTCAGAATCCAGGATATGAGTTTTTTCAGTTCAGCCTTGTAGTGTTCTTAGAATCACATATAAGGAAACCGTGTTTAGTATTACTGAATATGGTCTGTAATGTAACGTGCATAATTAGGAAACTATCGTACCGCACTATCAGTGCAGACAACAAGTCCGTATCGTCCATCCCATGAATTGCTCTCCACCCAATTAACACAATTGAACAATGCGGCAGTTCCTCCATAGCATGCATTAGTTGAATCAACACCTTCGATGTCAGTGTTTCCAGATTTCTGTTTGTTCCAGACAAATATACAAATAACGTATTAGAAACCTATGCAAATAAATTGTATGATCAAGAAAATAATAAGACAAACAGAACCAATCCCAATCTGATTTCACATTATTGACATTCTATGATATATCAGACAGTGAAACATTAATTAATAACTTAACATGAAAACGGTCACTGATCACTATTACTGTGGTTATAGAATCAGGGTGAAAATATAACACTGCACAGCTAACTATATGTCTCTTTAGCTGTGGGCTCTTTGATAATGATATACACAAGATTGACTGCTCAAGAGCTTCCGATCCAAGTTTAAATACTCAAAAATATGGTTTAATCACCATGCAAGTAGGTACATAGACTGAAATTTAAAGTCAAAGGAGAATTATATATCAAATATCCATGTGGTTAGACACTAAAAGGTTACCTCAAAGATCTGCATCAGGAATGTCTTGATGGATTTGCTTTTGTCTATCACAGTCTCACTGCCTACTTCCAGACGACCAATTTGTTTAGGATCAATCTCATACTTCTCAAGAAGGGAATTAACCACTGTCAAACTGCAGATACAATAATTAATCTTCAAGAAATTAGATTAAGAAAATGATTAGTTACAATATTGAATATAAAGCTTCAACATTGAAGTCCTGTACAACATTAAACACACAGACAGTAGCAACCTGTGTGTAAACTATATCAAGATTTACATGTTCTTAAATAAGGGTAAATCAAACCATAATGCAAAGTTTGTAAGCTCTAAAACATGTTTTAGCATTGCCAAATCTCATGTTTTGTGACTTATGTATCCTAATCATTAAATGACAATAAGACTGAGAAGCAGGGACAGTAACCACAAACAATGACAAATCCAAACATAATGACATATCAAATTAACAGCTACTCTAGTGCCAAAAAACAACAAAAACAGAGACAATAAAAAAACGAAATTAGAAACCTCATTGAAATGACATCTTCAATCTCGGAACAGAATGACATGCAATCTTGTCCAAGTCCAATTGTATATTTCCCTTTACTTGCACCATCATGAGCCTCCAATGCTTCCTGCATGTAAACACACACACATTAAATAAAATGAAAACCTTAATCAAAAAATGAAGAAAAAAAATTTAAAAGTAACTTCAATTTACAACACTATTAAAATCTAAAAAAATGAAACAAAAGGTTAAAGTAACTTCAATTTACATCAACATTAAAAATAAAAAAACAGTTAAAAATGAGAAGCATGAGATACATAAATCTAATTTAATGAAGTGTTATTAGTAAGCACATTAGAATAAAAATATATGCCTAACTATCTTCGCTAATTAATTATTATTAAGCTGTTAGCTTAAGAAACATAAAATAATTTGATTATTGAATGACGAATCTTGAAAGAAGTAATAAAAAAAAAAGTATGAAATGAAAAAGAAGAGAATGGAAGTGATTGTGTTACCTGCTGAACGCAATTAGGAGGGAAGTATATATCAAAAGCGAGAATTCCAACATTCTTTGCCATTTCTGATTTGTTGTGAAGAAGAAAAAAGATCCAAATCAAAAGTCTGTGTTGTTGGAAGAGAGTGAAATTTCACAGAGAAAGAGAGAGAGAGAGAGAGAGAGAGAGAAGCGAAGAGGTTAGTCACATGGAAATGAAGTGATTGTGGAAGTTTAGGTGTATTTATAATAATAATAATAATAATAATAATAATAATAATTATTAGATATTATAATAATTAATTAGAAAATATTAAAATGGAAACTAGAAATAAGAATCAAACAAGTCACCAAGAACAACAAAAACCAGCTGCTTCCTCTTTTAAACGAACAAAAAATAAAATGAAAAAAATGCGGAGTTCGTGACTTTCCGCGATAAATACAAAGAACGCCCTTTCTTTACCTTTAATAACCTTTCTCTTTTCCTTTATTTACCACCGCTTGCCATTTTCTGTCACACTTCTCTCTCTCTGTTTATTAATTACTCTCTTCCTAATTTTATTTTTTTTTGTCAAAAATATATTTTTGCCTTCGGTGTTATCTTTTTTTTACCAAACCTCCAGGATTTTTTATAAAAAAATTATGAGAATGATTTGACTCAAACAACTTATTTTAAACTCGAATTCCTATATATTAATATTTTATAGTTGTTTATTAAGTTATAAGTAAAGAATTTTATGAGAAAAAGTTATAAGTGTTAAAATTTATTTATTGTTTAAGTATATTTTATTTTTATTTTAGAATGTTGTTTTTTAATATTAGTAAATATATTTAATTTCTTTTTTAAATATGATATCTCAAAACTTTTAATAAGAGTATATTTGAAAAAACATTAAATAAACTAATATTAATATATAATTAATGAGTTCATTAATTTTGATGTTTATTATTGTTTTTTTCTTATAATTAAGATCAAAAGAAGAATTAATTAATTAACTGAGTCACTTCCAACTACTATACTATGTAGTTATTTTCTCTTTTCTAAGCAATTGAGTAAAAAATTATTGTTTTTAAATGTGCGAGGAACTATTTCAACAATTTTTTAATGTATCAAAATTAATATATATATATATATATATATTAGTCTTTTTTTCTCTTTTAATGTATTTTTTATTGATCAATTAACAATCATAACAAAACATTAAATCATTTTAAGTTATCCATATATATAGGAGGCATGATATTTGGCACACTAGAGGTGCATTGACATAAACACAAAAAACAAACAATCCAAAATAGCTAACAAAACTACAAACAAATGGAAGGAACAAGAAACAAGCAAAAATCACAAGAAAATCAATCCAAAATATAAAGAACAAGCAAAATTTTACAAACTTGTAAGGTGGACTTATAAAAAGCAATATATGAAGTCGTCGGCTATTTGAAAATGCTTACCCAAAAAGTTTCATAAATATTTATGTTATAAGATAGACTTAAATAAAGCATATAAGTCATTCAATTAAAGTAGATTTTAAGGCTAACAAATTCTTAAAAATATATTTGCAATTTCAATAAATTTAAAATTTATAGTAACGGTAACTCATGTACTTAAAGTTCATAATGACTATTAACTATTTAAAAACTATTATATACTTTAATCAAGAATATAATTATTAGTTTCAATATTTTATAATCTCAAGTGTATTCAAATATAACGTAACAAATAATAAATTTGAGATTTCACAGTTAAATTTTTCCTCCTAATATTTCAGATATTTTTTTTATATAAACAAGATTAAGATTTTGTTGATTTATTTATTGTAATTTTATTCTCTTCATTTTCGATCTTGGTAAGATTTTTTATAATGCAGTATATCCCTTATGATTAATATCTTGGGTTTTAGCATAGTTCTCATATTATCTTGTATTTTTTTTTCATTTTTTTTAATAATATTATAGAATACTACAAATAATAGATAATTGATTTAAGGTGACAATATAATTAGGAGGTCACACTTATCATGTGATATTAGGATGTTAGACTAATTATGTGATATTTTGTATTATATTTTTACTTAAAAAATTGTATGTTATTATTATAAATGCAAATCGAATTTTTTTTTCTTTTTTTTTAAATAAAAAATAACTTTTTTTTATATAACAAATATAATACCAAAAACTCATAAACAACTATGAATTTTTGAATACAAACTCAAAATATGATGATTAACTTAATGATATCAACATTTTATCAATTATATTATGATTTAAAAAATAATAATTTTTTTTATTAACTCCTTCAAAATCTAAATTAAACAATTGGTGTTTTAGATTTGGTGAACATGTGGTTATTGTCCGGTCATACTATGATCTAATATTGAATGCCTTTTTAATTTAACTTTTTTTATATATATATATAAGGTTCTTAATTTAACATTTTAATATATGAATATAAAATGCTTTCATAGAACAGAAAAGTTAAAATATAGTGGATCTCAATCAGCTATCCACGTGCACTGGGGCCATATAGTACTCTTTATAAAGGCAATGAAAAGTTCCTTTAATAACCGTAATTATGACATTCTTATTTGTGGCATGTTTTGTGAGTAAATACATTAATTTATTCCTAAATTTATAACCAACGATTAAATTAGTTTTTTAATTTTGTGAAATAGTTAATCAATTTTTTAATTTAATTTTATCAATCATGTTAATCATTCTTTAAGATTAAAATTAATCGACCTTGATATGTATTGTTAATTGATAAAATAACATTTTACATTAATTTTAAAGACTTTTCACGTACATAAAAATGAAATTGATATAAAATTAAAAGATTTCATCTTTAAAAATTATATTCTTTTTTTCTCTTCAACTCAATTCTCATTATTAAATCCTCAAAATCTACAAATTTTAAAAGCTCATCTAACTAAAATTAGAGAAGTAAAGATTAGACAAATCAAACCAACAAAGTATTCTTCAAGATCTATGGTCAATAAATGTAAAATTCAAAAGTACGTTTGTTTGATAAATTATTTTATCGTAATATGATTTGTGATTGATTGTATTTTATTTTTAAATAAAATATAATATATTTGAATCTAAATATAGTTTGAATCTATTTTGATCATTTATTCTATTTAGAGTATTCAAATTATGAAATAAAAAAAATGAACACATACTTCATTCAAATCAACTAATTTAGTCAATATCTTTTTAATATCATTATAGTCTTAGTAATATTTCAATTAATAACAATATAATCGTTGAATATATGTACAAATATATACTATCATCTTAGTCCATAAATGTCACATTATCGTATTTAAGCTTTTTTTTTATCACACCAATAATATGTTTATGATGTCATTCTTTTGTGTTTATTTCTTTCTCAAATGATCAACTGAATAAAGAATAAGATTCTATTTATTGTTTACACAATACGCCGTTGGAATTTGGCCCTGGCATGCTTGGTGTTCCATCTTCCCACTTTATTATAATATTTATATATTTATTTATTATAGCTTAATATTACGACGGTAAAACCTTTAATCACTTCTTATTAATCACTTGACAAGTTCTTTTTTCTTTAGGTGAATGAGCTGTTTTATCCATTTAAAAGAAAAATTACAGTACAATGCACAAAAAGAGGTCATTTTAGAACATATATAAGTCGCTACATGTATGTACTATTCACATATATGTATTATATATATATTACTTAAATAATATCACAAACCCCTTGGATAAAAATACAAAAATACAAAAAATATTTATAGTACCATTTATCGGCTCAATTGTCGGACACCACCACCAGCCTGCCACTTATCACCACTTCCAACGGCTATGTTCAAATTATTAATTAAATTTATAGTTTTTTAAAATAATAAAAAATTGTGACTTTTAATTTTATAGATGAATTGAATTTTGGTTTATTAAAAATTGATATCGAAATGAATAATTAGACGGTTTTTATTAAATGGGTGAAGAACGAACAGATTGGATTTTATAGTGGATTATAAATAAATGAATAAATTGTTTTTTATCCATTCACTAGAATCCAAGTTAAATTTCATAATTCATTAATTTTTTGTTGTTGAAGTATATTGGCATTCTTTGACGATACGAGAAGGTTTGTGTTGAAATAAAAAGCATTGGCGTAATATGAAGCAAAATACACGTGGCTGGCTCCATTAGACTGAGGCTAATTTATAAGTATTGAATGAAATTCGTTTTAAGTGTGAGATTGCTATTTATTTATTTATTTATTAAAAAATTCACAAGCAATAGTACACTGCGTTGCAAGTTTGATTTGGGGCAAGCGTCACGTACTTCAAAAGCGCATACTAGTATTATAAAAGAAGAATAAAATACGAATATTAAAAATTCATTTAAGTATGATTAATTTCTTTAGATATTATATATATTTTATTTATAATAACTACAAAGTAGTATACTTATTATCATGACACGTTCTTTCCTTGGTGTGCGCCTTTGTCTTCATTTGAATACTTGACAATTATATAGTATTGATCGAAAATTAAAAATGGAAACTAACAAGTTGGTGATCCAAATTTATTATTATTAAAATGGGCATCCTATATGGCATTCTCATAATAATTAGATAAAATATTTCGGTCTCTTTTTATAATTTTCTACTATTTTTTATGATATATAATAAGAAAAAGTAGGGACTGACTTAATGTGCTTATTTAGATGTTGGTATTCACAAAATAACTTTTATATTTGTATGAATTTAAATTTGCTTTTTTCTATTCTAATATAAATTAATAGTATTTTATGTTTGAAAAACATAATAATAAATATATCTAGTAATTAATTTGAAAGTGTTGGATATTTTAGTGACAATTCTTTATTTTCAGATTATGTTTATAATTAGAGAAAGAGCAGTAGTAGCTCATAAGTTCATAGCTTCGACTCGAATATCTTCGTGCATTCAGAATATTAAGGAAATAGTAATGATACATAATTAATTACAAAAATTTGTGACCATCTATTTCGGTAATCCACCTAAATATCTTTTCACAAATGAAAATATAGCAAGGAGTTAAGGAATTGAACTCAACTGGTTCATGAGTTTCGGTCGAAAAAAAATTATTTAACAGAATTGAATTTAAATTTTGTTTGTAATAATTAATAATTGTATTTTATTTATTTAGTGGTCAAATTCTAGATTATTAAAGATGCATTTCATTGAAAATTAAAAAGTAAAGAAAATAAAAATTGTGAAGATTCACACAAAATTTAAAGCAAATAATACCTAAAAAATATGGTAATATAAATCCAACAAACCTCTTTCATCCACGGTAAACTATTAGATTTTTAACTGTTTAGCCCCAACTATAGACTATAGCTCTAGTACATTTTACATCAAAATCGAGATTAAAGGTAATTTATAAACATCCATAATCTTCGATAATTGAATGAAACATTTTTTTCCGTTAAAGAACAAAATAATAAGGACTCACACAATCCTGAAAATAAATAATACCTCAATAAGATGCTAATGCAAACTTGAGTCATAATCTAATAGTTATTTGTTTAATTTCAACTTAGTCGGTGTTGTTCTTATATGTGTATATTATCTCTACTTTATTTATTTTTATTTATAAAAGACAATTAGACGTTAAGATTCTGTTTATTTTGTAAAAATATTTTTTATTTTTTAAAATATCTGTTTATTTTATTTTGATAAGAATTTCTTGCAGTAAACAATTGTCCTAAAAATAAAATGGAGAGTTTCTTGTAGTTTATGAAGATCAATTACCAGAAATAATGAGAACAATTTTTTATATGTCAAAATTCTTTTTATTTTTTTATTAATAAGTAAAATTAATATAAATTTTAAAAAATAAAAATAAAATGTTTTCACTTATTAACTAGCGTTAATCTATATTATTAATATTATTATTATTATTATTATTATTATTATTATTTTTGGCTGCCTCGCGCTTCACGTTGCCAAAATCAAAAGGGATATATATATTTAATTGTCATTAAATGAGTATTATTTATTTCCCTCGTTGTGCACGATGTCGACGTGGCTTCTCCATCGACCCCACTAATGCACTATACACACTATTTCACTATTTGCTTTGCTTTGCTTTTATTATCTTAGGATTTGGCCCTCGTGTAATCATTTAGAAACAAAACTTAACTTATAACTACTCTATAAATGATATATTGAAAAAGTGAAAACACCAAAACTAACGTGTTGCTTCTACAGTTGTATCAATTAACAATAGATGGTACCACAGAATATATGTATTGCTTTTGAAAATAAATAATTACTATTACCTCTTTCCCTTGTTAACAAAAAAAAGTCCAAAATAATTCACTTTTTTAATTTTCAAGATGAAATTAATTAGATATTTTCTATTATAATTTTTTAATTAATACTACATATACCACTTTTAATTTAATATATTTTATTTTATATTAATAATAGTAATAAATACACTAATACTTAATAATAAAAATGTTATTATGTTTCTTTCATTTATATAACTTTTTAGTTGGTATAAAATAGTCAAATATGCTAATGATTTTGAAACTAATGAGTAAAAATTTTCATTAAAATTGTTTATGTCATATAGATTACTACAACCTTTTGTCAACCATCTTTTTTTAAAAAAAGTATTTGAGAATATATTGTATCGGTTATTCATATTAAAATGCTTTATTAATTAATGAATGGACTCACATATTTATTTTTTCCAGAAAAGAGAGAACAAGTACTAGTACAATTTTTACACATGGATGCTGCACATGATCCTAGTGAGACTGTGATTCAATATTTCGTTCGGGGACCACAAAAGAATAGTGTCTTTTGATTTTGATTTTGATTTTTATTTTTAAAGTCAATATATTTATCTCACCAAGAACCAAAAGATTAATTGTATTTCCTATAAAACATAGTTGTAATTAGTAACTAGACAAATCAAGTCTAGTACAAGGAGTTAAGTATCACATTATGTTACTAAATGTTTTGAAATATATAGTTATTGAGTTTTGAGTAAGTAGATATGTCGCATTGATATTCCAACATCTGAGTTCAGTTTCTAGTTTAAATGGGTATTTTAATATAAAAATATATATATAGTTTTTTAATTAAAAAAAACCCTTATAAATTTGTGTTGTTAGAAACAATAAATTTATATCAACATTATTAACAAAATTGTTTGAAAATTCATCATTATTGTAAGATTGTTTGAATATTTTTTTGTTGCATGTGAATGTTTTTTGAGATAGGTAGAACCTAACTTATATTTAAAAATACTGCAAAAAGAGTCAGTATTATATATTTTTATAGTTCAAACAGATCTCCTACAGCGCATAAAGTTTGATCCATTCAAATTGAAACTATAAAAACAAATTCTTCATTTTTTCTTCTTCAATTGAACAAAGGTAGAGAAGTAAATAGTATTCATTGTGGAGTAACTTGACAAAATCAATCTAAATATAGAGTGGATATATTTTCTCAGTGACTTGACACCAATTGATGAACATCATCAAATAGAGAAATTTCATATGTTTTAATTATTTATACAACTTAAATCATTTTTGGTTTCTTCAGCTGGAAGTCTCTCTCTCAATATTTTTACTCCCATATACCTGCACACCAAATTAACAAAATGTCAACTATCATCTCAAGATGAATTTGAATTCCATAAGATCATATGATTTAAGCTAGTATAATTTTTTTATTTTATTTTATAATTTAATAAATGAACTTGAATTTAGACTATTTGATCTTTGATCGAACATCTATCTATATTCTGACCACGCGAATGCAGATAATTCGAAAATGGAATATGCGTGTACTATATATATTTACCTTCCAAGCATCATAAGAGTGGCTTGAGGATTAGTTCCAGGAGAATAATTAAACGTAGAACCATCAATTACGCGCAATGCATCTACACCAAGAACCTTGTAATCACTATCAACAACCCTACCAACTTGACATCCACCATGATAGTGCCATATAGTCATCACAGTGTCTCTACAAAACTGTTCCAAAGACAATGAAGTATTGGTATGTTTAGGCAATAAATTAACTGGTGAATTTGCAGTCATGTTAAGTAACATAGAGACTGGCATGTTATTGTATTTAAATGGAGAAAAAGCCTTTGAATCAATTATTTTTTCAATGGTACTAATGCCTTGAATGCATCTTTCTAAGTCTCTTGGATCCTTGAAGTAATTAAAGGTCACCAAAGGGTTCTCATTTGGGTCAGTGTTTTGGAGCTCCAAATGGCCCGTTGAAATTGGGCCCATTATTTTTTCTAGAATGAATCCACCTTTGAAAGCTTCTTGGTCTAGACTCTCCATTCTTTCTATTGCTTTTGCTACGGCTTCTGGGGTCCTTTGCTTTGGAGGCAACTTTGAGAATTGACCAATCTGCATTTGTAACCAAATTTTAAATAATTAATTTTCTACATATATCTCTACACTTAGAAAAACATTCAGTGTTATATTGATATTTTTGTATTTTAAACTTTGAAAGATTTCCATAAACAAAATAATCCAAACTTCGACTTAACTAATCGTGTTTTTATGTGCCGTTAAGAGTCACATATCAGATGTGATACAATATAAAAATATGTTTATTAGAGAGAGATTCATCTGCTACATTTTATTTTTACGAACATTGCTCGATTGAAATCATAATATTAATAATGATAATGCAAGAATTAATTGATTTTCCAAAGGTACACTTTATGGTTTTGATAGAATTGATTTAGGTTAAACTGAATTTGTAAGATGTACCTTAGGAGAAAACATTCCAAAGTCTCTTGGAGTAGAACCACCACCAAAGTTTTCACCACTGGCAGCTTCAATGTAGCTGCCAAAGTTGGTAATGCCAACTACCTGAATAAGAGAGACCTCTACAGGAGCAGGAGACGGGACAAAAACAGCATTCATAGGATTATCTGACATTCCTTGTCCTACCAAAGGTTGATCCAATACTACATTGATATTGTGTTTTCTAAGGTGATGTTCTGCTCCAATTCCACTCAACATCAAAAGTTGTGGACTACCTAATGCACCTGCTGATACTATTATCTCATTCTTACTCCCCTGTTTTAGATATGCCCTGTGTTCTAAACCATGTGCATCCATAAATATAACTCCATCTGCAACTTTGTTTTTTGTAAACAAGATTCTATGAACTGTTGCATGCAAAAGAATAGTAATTTTGTTGGTGTTAGCATATTCCAAAAGATCAGCTGCAGTGTGTCTGTGACCATTTTGGTCAAAGATTGTACCTCCAACCTTAGTACCATAAACATGATCATAAGTAAACCCATTGTAAGGCAATATCCCTATTTCCATCAGTCCATCCCTAACTGCTGTTTGCCATTGCCGCATTGGAGGCTTGAATGCCACCACTCGCTCCACCCATTTATATGATTCATTCACTAACTTTTCATCCCAACCAGCTTCACTGATAAATACAGAATACAGTTGGGTTAACAAAAGTCGATCTATTTGATACATATATACTAAATACTTTAACTGTATCAAATAAATCAATTTTTATTGACGTAAAAAAAAGAACATGGTACATATATACCAAATACTTTACCTGTATCAAATAGATCAATTTTTATTCATTCAAATGTTTTGTAAAAAAAAGAACAGAAAGGTAGTATCAATTACCCTATGTAGTGAGGGCTTGCACGAGTGTAGAAGCCAGCGTTCAAGCAGCTTCCACCACCAAGGACACGAGCTCTTGAGTTAATGACACCATCTTCAGAGATGAAGCGTTGAGCAGGAGATGAAGGGGAAGTATCAGAGAGTGGCACACCAAAAGCACTTAAATTAGTTATGTTTGGGTTACCATAAGGTGATCCACCACGCTCAAGTACCAAAACGCTGTAGTTTTGTGACAGTGTTGCAGCTAAAGGACAACCTGCGGTTCCTCCACCAATTATGATGTAATCGTAGTATGATATGATTGTTGCTGATGTTGCATTCTGCATAAACGTGTATTTTCTACCTGTATCTGTTCATATAATAATAATATGATTCTTTATTAGTATATAATTTCTGGGCAATGCTTACTTATTTATTGATCTTCAAAATAAAATTATAGGTAGTGTTATATTGGTTGATTTGAATATGTTTTCGGTGTCATTTTTTTTTCAACGATTAATGTTACTAATTAGTATTTTTGTTGAGAGCCAGAATTGAATTGATTTCTTCTCATTAAGCAAGCTACTCCAAGGAGTGTTGCCCTTTGCTATGTGCATTCAAGTTTAACCATACTCAACAATTAAAATCCATATTAGTTATTAAAACATTAAAATTTGACAACCTAATCTAACTTCAATTATGCAGTGACCAAAACAAAGGTAACCAAAAATATATTAGCATTATACCTTTTTGAGATACACAATGTTTAGGACAAAAGAGAATCCCAACAAGAGAAAGAAGAATAAGCCTCCACAACCAAACATCCATTATAGCTTAATTATAACTTGTGAGAAACAACAAAGCTAAACTTCAAAATTTTAAGTTCTTGTTGAATAATGTATTTTTGGTGTATCTTGTAGTGACACAAACCAACCACTGTTCTAGTGATTATATAAAGTGGAAAGCTCAACGATGTCAACGGCTATAACTTTGACTAACATAAAGATTACTTACTCTTTTTTATCTCCCAAACTAAAACCAAAATGCTATGAGTAATTTTGCTATGTTGTAGAAAAAATTGCATGGACCACAATGATTCAAGAAAATGCAGATTTTGTGATGTATTTATCGCGCCCATATAGTCCCTTGCCTCTCCTAAGTTATTGCACCAATATTTTTCCAAATTTGAGATATATGGAATACAGTTGGGTTTTGCAAATTAATTATTGGCACCCTTCGGTCTTGAATGTAAATAAAAAAGTACTAAGCAAATATAGTTAATTTGGGGTCGGTAAACACTTAGAAAAAGATTAAATATGACATCTTGCGAATCTAAAATTTATCTTTTTATTATTAGATTAAACAATTGGAGTTCAGATAATGTTTACTTAGTAATAATATAAAGTTGATTTACGGCAATAAAAAAGTAGAAAAATTAAGTAATATTGAATTTGATTTCCACGTATTAATTGTTAAAGAAAGATAATGTGTGATTCATTTTTACTTAAAATTAATTAATACTACTTTAGTTCTTAAATATATAATTCTTTTGATATTTTTTTTTCTCCTTATTTATAAGATTTTTTTTTACTTTTTTAACTTAATTATTTATCTTTTTACTAATTTATTTTTAATTATATTACATCTTTTTTCTACAATCTATAATAAATGCTACAATTAATCTATTAACTAACTCTCCTTCTATAAGAGTAAATTAATAAACAATTCAAATTATCAACAAATTTAATATTATTATAATCAATTTTTTTAATTTTCGGTGATTTTATCTATATAATTTTATATATCAAAACATAAACATAAATAACACATTACTCTATTCAGAATAAAATATAAACAAACATAATAATAAAATATTGATGTATTTAAACTAAATTCTTAATTAAATATATCAAATTTTCAACTATTTCATTTATTTATATTTCATTACATAGTAGGACTTTAACTAAGTGGGAAAAGATAACGACGGAATTCAACAACTTAAGCACAAAGTTGTTTACATTCATTTAATGTAGTTTTTAAGATCAGTGCCTTATCTTATACATGCATTAATTACAACTCTCACGTAGGCAGATGTACATTACATATCTAACTAAAGCTATTCGATCTACAGCCAGAACAAACACATTCATAGTAACATACTCCTGACACTAAATTTATAGTCGTTACTTATTATATTACCCAATGTTAAGTACCATGCACAAATTATCATATGATTGTCTTCTCTAATTTTATTCATTGAACCATCTCTAACGAATATTATCATCTTCTATAGCTGAATTACTGCAGGGTCGCACCAATAGTTGCTTGTCAGATAGTCTAACGCTCAATCCAGTATAGCAAAGCAATATTCTGAGTCATGTGTAACTCATTGTACCCAAAAAAATCCATTGTGAAAAAAAAACCGGACCAATATAGATGATTGGTTATGACCATTATAAATCAAGCTCCTCCAAAACCTATGAGGTGTAGAGAAACATTTGATGGTAGACCAGATGAGTAGTCTATACATTCTTTAACTTTTGTTATCGAAAAGACTTTAAATGTATCTAAGCATTAGTTGGTAGTATTATTTATTTAAAAAGTCAAGCTACAAAAACTTCAACAAATTTCATTATAAAATAAAGTAAGCTTTGGGTTAATGTAAAACTGCGTGAATATGACTTATATGCTGTATACAAAATTTCAATCCAACAGCGAAGTTTAAAAAATTGTAATTACACTACTTTTAGTCAGCGTCAGAATAATTTCACCAGTGTTAAAGATAATAATCTGAGCAATTAATTTCAACGAAGGTAACCAGTGCACGATTTGCATGATACTTTCTTTCAGTACTTCGTATATTTAAGCGATAGACATGCAACTCATACACATGAAAACAAATAAAATAACATGAGTATAATGTGCAGAATGTAAATTTTATGAGCATTCTTCAATTTGTGTATGTGGGATACACGTGGTGCTTGAACTAGGTAGCATAAACAATTATTATATTTATCAGACATATATTCATCAATAGATCTGGTCTGAGGGTAAATCTTTGCAGTTTGCAAGCTTCCCGTTGCTACTTCCACTAGTTCTTTATTTGCCTTGCGTAATCGGAGGCAAAAAAATAATAGTGAAAGTAGCAAAAAGAAGCTAAAGATTTAGCACCCACTCCATGTTTATCATAAAAAAGGAAAGTAAATTGTTAAAATAAAAAAATGTACAGCCATTTCCTTCAACTTGTATACTCCCTTCTATGCCGCATCTCCTTTGTTTCAATCGCTGCACTGGCTTTATCAGAAGAGCTAAAGTCATCAACATTTCAGTTGGCTACTACTCATTCTAACTTGAAGATATTACACAACAAAGGCGTCCAGATTATCCACCTCTTAGCAGGAGTAATGCCAATTACATGACTCTATATACCCACAAAAGACAACAGTGCCTCTCTACCACTGATTTGGGACAACCTTTTAAATCAAAGGTAGAAAAACAACGTCGTTTTTTGTGACTCTAGAGTTGTAGCACTACTATTACCAACTATATGATTTATTCAGAGAAAATATGAACTCATAGTTAATAGTTTGTGAGTTGTGACTACCATCATATCAAATGACAGTCACCTATTATGCTTGGACATGCAAAGATTTAGGTACCGTGTCATCATGTCCCAACCATTTTTTCTTCTGAATCTTTGACTTTTCCGGATCAACAACATCAAGGGCACCAAGAATGCATTTGCGGTATGAAAAATCTTCAACAGTCCCATCCGTTCGTATTATAAAAAAGCATCGACTATCTGTAAACTTAGGATGCCATCCAACCTGTGAATGTAGAAGGAAAATGCATGGGCAACCACTAGCATGAAGAGAACTTTACTATAACATTGTGCATTTAACTGGTAAAAGACATTGGTGAAACAAGCAAAATGTACGGAAGCATATCTTTCCAAGAGCCAGTAGTTTGGATAAACTAAAAAATATGACTGCTCAATTTATTTGGAAGGGATAAACTCCCAATTTAGGGAAAATAAAAAAAGAACATGAGGGGAGAACTTCAAAGGGATTTCAAGAAATCCCCAAACTCTTTCCCTCATTTTTAGAGTCTCAAAAAATGGGAAGGCTGATCACAAACAATTTTGAACTTCTTCATCTCAATTTTTTCAGAAGTTCTCATTTAACTTCACATACACGTGTGTGCATATAAATCAGCTTACAAGTATTTTTTTCATAAGTAAAGAACCATAGATTTATTCATATTCTAATTGAGAAGATCCTGTAAACTCGAATCTAATCCAAACTGGGCCATGATCATACTAATGAAAGCCATTGCATTTTAATGTTAAAATATTCTTATTTCCAATAGCTTTCATACCGTGGATAGTGTTTCCTCCACAAATGATTCTATAGAGTGTAAGTTTTCCTTGTAGAAAAGTTAAATAGTTGCTTCAGACTTTCAGTTTACAAATACTATACAAGATATGTGAAAAGAGGCTCATCTGACCCATAAATTTAAGGTCACGCACTCAAACATTTCTCTTCATTCTTATTTTCACATTAAATGGATGTGTAACTGTTAGAATATTAGAAAATATCTTATAATATCTATTATATTATATTATAATAGAATATCTTAAGTTATTTCTTAAGATCAATTTAAAATCAATCATAGAGATATATGAGAATATCTCTTATTGTTAGTATGATTTGTTCCTAATTTAGGATTGAGTTCATGTTTCTCTACAAATAGAGTTTAGTATTAAGTCTTTTATAATCAAGTTAGCATAAAACTATTATCAATAATATTCAAACACTAATTATTTTGTCTCTCCTCTTTTTCTCTAAAATCTCACAACTTCAACATTGTATCATAGCCTATTTCGATCCTCCTTGAAAGATCCCATCTCTATTTCGCTGCCGAGTTCCCAATAGTTAGGGAATAAAATTATGGTTTCTCTTTTCCAATATTTCGACACCCATTTCACTCGTTTTTCGTTCAGTTCGATACTGACACCGTCACTGCCACTCCACCACTGTTTCCGACGATTTTTTCGACAAACAACCACTCTATCAGCTTCGCCTCATCCATATCAACCCACACCTCATAGTGCTTCGCTGAAAGCCACCACTCACACCTCATTGTCCACTGCGCTTAGGATCCACGCGTCTCCACTCTTCACTATGCGTGACGACACGTCTGACAACTGTTTAAGATGTAGACTCTTTCATTGAACTCGCCTCGGCCTCTTGGTTCTGAATCTACCTTCGTATTTTAGTTTCAGGTTACGATTACACGTCATAGTCCTGGTTCTTTCATGAATGTTTTTAGGCATTCTTTTGTCGCTTTGTTTTTGTGTCAGATTGAGGTATCCTTGATTGAGAAACCCAAACCAACTAAACCACCTAATTCTGCTCTTCACGTTTGGCTTCAGAACCTAACCCTAGCCTCGACCTTTATCCTGTCATCGTTTACGACCTTCTGGTCAATTCATACGACACAACTAGAAACCGAATCTTTTCATTCGAGTCGGTCGTTTCATTATGTTCTATCCGCAAATTCAAATAGATCTACAATAAGAAGTGAACGTGTTAAAGGTATATTGGATTGAATCGTGGTGATAGAAGATGTCGTTTCAAGCGGATCTAGACCATCAAATCGAGCACCATATGGAGTGTCAGCCTCTAATGGAATTGGTGGTGAAGGTGTTGTGCTATCAAGCTAGGGCGGATCTTGTGGAGGAATGGAACGTGCAATCAGTGAAGTGTCCTTTCATAGTTTGCAACGATATTGACAGCCAATTTTACAATCTCATTGAGTTGTTTCGGATAGGAGGAAATTCTCCTCATACTAATTAACTATTTATGGGTGATTATGTAGATCGTGCATACTATTCTGTGGAGACTGTTACACTTCTGGAGACCTTGAAATTCCGTTAGAGATCAAATTACAATTCTCTGGTGAAGCCATGAAAGCCGTCAAATTACTCAAGCGTATGGCTTCTACACTGAATGCTTGCAAAAATACGGAAATACCAATGTCTGGAAACACTTTACTAACGTGTTTGATTATCAACCTCTAACTGCATTCATTGAGAGTTAGGCTTTCTGCTTGCATGGAGGTCTCTCACCTTCTTCGGATATATTGGATAATATCATAGCATTGGCTCGTAAACAAGAGGTTCGACACGAAGGACCAATGTGTGATCTGTTGTGGTCTGATCCTGATGAACATTGTGGATGAGGAATATCTCCACATGATGTTGGATACATGCTTAGGCACGATATAGATGCACATTTCAATCATACAAATGAAGTCTCCCTGAAATCTGGAGCTCACCAGCTTGTTATGGAAGTATACAATTGATACCGGAAGAAGAATGTGGTCACTGTATTTAGTGCTCCAAATTAATGTTACCAATGTAGGAATATGGCTGCCATACTTGAAATCGGAGAAAATATGGATCAGAATTTTCTTCAGTCTGATCCAGCCCCTAGGCAAATTGAGCCAAATGTTACCACATTTCTTGTGCTGGCAAAGATTTTTCTTGCTGGATTCCGATCTACTTGTCATGGAATATGATCAGCAACGGGGTAACTCGGGGCTATAGTTGGTGCATTTGGGTTCTTGTATTTGGCACAAAAAAAGGACAAGAGTAAAGCAGATGCAGGGTACTCAACAAGTATTGGGGTAAAAAAAAATTGTTTTCTGTTGAGTGTGGTTAACTCTCTCTGACGGTTCTAAATCTACCCTGACTTTCCAATATTGATTTCTGAAAATATGCGTCTTTGTTCAAACAGCCATTAACTCCTATTTTGGACGCATTTTCTCACTGCATTGATCGATCATGGCTTCGTTTCGTTAGAGTCACGCAACTTCTTCTTTTGTGTTTGCCTTGCAATTTAATTCTTATTAATAGATTAAAACATTGGCTTTTATTCCCACCGAAGATCATTCTGGTGGTGTCCCTTTCCCACATATGAATTATATTAGTGATAACTTCTTTTTCCGTTAATGGTTATTCTGATGGTGTTTTATTTTCATGACTCACTTTATCTTGGCAATTTGTCCCAGATGCATGGGTCCCATCTTCGTCTCAGATGTACTAGTCTTGTCTTTCACTCCCTGAAACATGTCTTTCTCTCCTTGAAATTCAAGTTTAAATATTGAGTCTCCAATATTATTGGTTTGAAGCTTCCAAATACAATTTTTTAGAAGGAAGGACCTTGCTTTATTCAATTGTTTGCCATGAATTTCCCTCAGACTAATGATCAATTAAGTTATCTAGCTAGGCTATATTTATAGCAATTCTCTCTGACTTCACCTGCATCCTTGAATTGCCTTTCCATCCACTTTTATTCTTTTGCAGAGCAATACATTGTTTTCTTGTAACAAGCTAAAGCTTTGTAAGCTTGAGTTTGAGGGGGAGTGTTAGAATATTAAAAAAATCTGATAATATTTATTATATTATATTATATTAGAGTATCTTGAATTATTTCGTAGGATAAATTTATAATCGTAGAGATATCTTAAAATATCTTTCATTATTATTATGATTTGTTCCTGATTTATGATTAAATCTATGTTTCTCTATAAATAGAGTTTAGTATTGAGTCTTTTGTAATCAAGTTAGCATAAGGCTATATCAACAGCACATGGGCCAGTGTTACGTGAGCTTAGCTATGCCACCATATCTAATTGCGACAAAATATAGCATTAAAAATGAAAATGATTTATTCCGAGGAAAGTTTCTACAAGTAGAGAGAATTTTCTTTAGAGAATATATAGAAAAGTTTCCCAACTTTTCAGATTTTGAACACATGTCAAAACAACTATCATGCAGGCACAATACCTTTATGTGTTGTGGTCCAGAGCCTAACTTCTCATTTCTACGAGGATGAAAATGCAAAACCTTCATTATTGTTAACTTGTCTCTCTCACTTAGTATCTGATCGATAGGATACCTGCATAGACAGCATACGAAGTAGAAAATTATTCAGCAAATCCGGAAACCTAACATTACTACTATATTTTCTGACTAATGTAAATTCATATCAGTATCTCAGAAAACAAAACAGTGATACTACAACATAATGGTTTTATATCTCTATATAGATTGATCAAAATATTTCAATCCAAAAAAGAGGAAAACTGCTTTGAAAAATTACCCTAGATGCCAAAATAGTAAGAATTCATTACACTTGACAATAAACTAAACTTCATTTTCAAGAAGAAAAAAGACAGAACTAAACATAATGATTATGAGGCAGAAAATACTTATGTGGAAACATCTAACCGCACAAAACTACCATGGCAAACATAATGATACATACAACCTTCCAGCTATGCTAAGTTTAATATCAATGCATTCTTTATATAGTAATGTAAATATCACTACATAGATACAGCGCTTTGTGATATCAAATGCACAAATAACCATATATTAACACATAGATGAGCTATATGTGGGTTATCTTACTTGTTCAGTATGAACCTTGATGCAGAAGTGAGCTTCTGAATATCATTTGCAGTCATGAAATTTCTTAGAATACTTTTCCACTGCTTCGCCTCTTTTGGGGCATAACGACCTTTTTTATGTCTAAACTGAGAATTGCATTTGTCGGATGAATAGTTGTTAGATTGAGAGGTATTAATCTCTTGGTCTAGCTGGTCAAAACTGGTTTCTAGCAGGTCATACACATCTACAGACTTAGCAAGCTCTTGTACCTGATAAAAGCATGTGTTAGACCATTTTAAATGAATAAGGATTCCATGCAAAACTTGGAAGGTATGAGATAATTTTGTTCTTAAAGGCTTATCCTTCCCAAGCACAAACACGGATAAAATAAATCAGATCAACACACTTTGTTACTAGAAAACGACAACCATAGTAAAGTTTGCAAGAAACAGTAAGTTAACATGTATTAATTGATAATGGCAATAGGAGAAGAATTGCCAAAAGTTGTGAGAACAGTTGCCAAAAATTGTCAGAATTTATTACATTACGATGCTACATTTTTGTGAGAACAGTTGCCAAAAGTTTATGATAAGGAAAAGATTTGTATCTGTCATTCCTATATAAATTTTCAATAAAAAAATTAAACAGAAAAAAAATAAGAAACGAAAAGACTTTTTAATGACGGTGAAATTTACTTATACATTAAAACCTCCACAAAGCTGCTTAGCATATTCTCATGGTTTTTGAAAACGGAATCATATCACTGCTCAATCAAAACCTCAATGGAAGCAAGAAGCTTAATAGATAACAAAATCAATAACTTCACCTTCTCTGAGTACATGACATCAAACTGTCCACTTGTCCCCATGGACAGACAATTTCCCCAAGCCAATCCATCTAGAGTGCCCTGGAGATTATCCACGACCCCAGACTTAGCAGCTTTTAGAAAGGAACTACCGGGATTCTGCAACAAGGTTCCACAATTTCAGCATAAATTGTACGGGTTATCATAAATCATAATCTCATTATATGAAAACCCACGAAGCATTACATGAAAACCCACGAAGCATTTGACTGGAATCATAAATTTGAAAACTCACAGAAAAGCATGCTTGCACAAAGGGTGATGAAACAGACGCATGATTTCTTTGCCGTGCCATGCCTTTAGCATTTAAGCCCACAAACTCTCCACTAGCCGAAAGACTATTGGCAACAAGACGCAGATGCTTGGGAAGAATTGACGTGCCAGTATCAGATGTTGCAGAAGACAAATTCTACATGTAAAATCATTAGCCAGTACATTAAATACACATATCCATAAACTTCAGTTGGAACATAAAACAAAGGAGGGAACTTAGGAAATCATACATGTAGAAAATGCTGCCACCCAGCATCAATTCCAAAGGCTGAGCAGAAATGATGAATGTTATCCGGATGACTTCGTGCCCAGTCAATCATCGGCATTATCCTGTGACAATGATTTATCAGTGCACCCCAGAATGTACCTCTGTCACTGTCGCTGGACATAGTAACCCTCAAGTATAGTTCACCGGAACCATTATAAGACTTCAATCCTTTTGACAGATCCTTCCAGAGAATGTCAACCTTCTTGATCTCAAAAATACCTATAGGACATTTCAGAAATTTATGATAGTAGTAAATGTTAGCATATTTTACTTTAGTATAACAAGTTAATATATTCATGCATGTGTCAAACCATTATAAAAGGTGAGTATTATATTCTGACAAGTTTTTGGTGACCTGGTCGTCTGACCAGGACAAACCTGTCTTATTCATAACTATTCCTTTAATTCCATAACCCAAAACTAGTCCTAAGAAAACTCCAAAACCCAAAAATAAAAGCGTAAAAAATGGATTCCAAACTAAAAATGGATTCTTTAATTACATTACCACCAACCTTTTATAGCTGTTCGCAAAAGGAAAGGTATCATCATATTACGAACAACATCCAGTTGCACAGAATTCATATAATTTTCGACAATTGTGACAGTGATGCAATCTTCACCATCATTTTCCTTATTAACAGAGATTTCTCCACCTTCCTTAGCCGTGTAATCTACACAACATTTCCTGCTATTTCATTGTCTTTGTTAATACAATCATGATTTTGATACAGAAGAAACGCATTACGACAAAGAGAAGATAATTACAAAGGGTTGGGAGGAAAAGAGCTCCTCCTTAACTTAAAATAGAATATAAAGAAGATTAAACAACAAAAAAGTGAAAATTATCAATAAATTAAAGTTACTCAATCCCTCAATATATCAGCAGCAGCAAGGAATTACACCGTCTATCATCACTACCATCAGGCAAGCTTTACATTTCAGTAGGTAGTGGGCCATGAATGTGTGTGCATGTGTGAATATATGATTATATACAGTTAGAACACATTATTCCTCTTCTTGAGAAATATATAGACCCAGTTTTTGCAAACTGTGGCAAGAGTAACTTAAATGCTAAAACGCAAAAGATGAACAGAAATTCCATCAGAAACAGCTACAAAAATAATAGCTTTGATCATTCTTCTAAGCCCATATATGATTATGCCCTCAGAAAGCTCAGAAAATTTCATTAAATACTAAAACAATAAATCATTTTTTCATTACTATAGGGTCACAGATTATAGTATAGTCAATCACTCTTGGCCTTTGTTCAATCACTTGTCACGTATAAATCTTTCTTGCCACGTCTAAAAAAGTTTATCAACCACTTGTCTACCTTCATTTATGATTTTCAATCACTCTCTTTCTTTCTATAATTTGGGAAAACTCCTTTTAGGTCTGTATCAAATGTACCAAAGCAAGAGGTTTTTAATTTTATTTAGGGGCTATACCGAAATAATTGAAAGTACCAGAGCTTGCATGCAATGTAGCCGGGGAGACAAGTACAACTTTTGACAGTACGGAAACAACCCAAGTTAAGCATTTTAACTGAGCATAATAAAAGCAACAAAATCATTCTGGAATCATAACACAATGCAACAGAGGAAGAACAGGCAAGATCATAGATGTACTCTATACTGAGAAGACAAAGCAAATCAAATATAGAACTCTGGGATAGGAAATAGAAGGCAGAAGCCGAAATTTGTAAAGCATCAATATTTTTATCTTTATGAACAGTGAATATTTCAACCAGTGTCAAAAGACATCGTTTCAAACACTAGAATGGAAGAAACTTACTTGGTTGATATTTTCAAGTTGGGAAGAGTGACTTTTGACCCTTTTCGTAAGGAGTCATATCGCTGGTAAAGAGAGTCAATGATAGAATGCACTTCTAAATTTCTTCTAGTTACATTTTCCTTGTCTAAATGAAAATGGCAAACCCAAGGACTGTATTTTTCTAGACTGAGGCGAGACTGAGGAGTGAATATTATCATGACAGTAGAAACAACGTCTGAGAACATCAATCTTTCCAAATAATTCTTAACTTCCAGTGCTGCATACTCAAACCCATTTCTCTGTTTACCAATTTTCTCAGACAAAAATAAAGACACAGTCTGATCACCACCTCTCTTCCTTGAACCACACTCCAGAACATTTTTTAAATTCAGCAAAGGTGATGCTTCAAGTAGACTAATAGGTTGACTCAAAGCACTGTAAGCAGCCTCAGAAACCGCACAAGCAGAAAGTGTTCCAACTGGTTCACCACCTATAGTATCCTCTCGGAAATGGCTATCACAAGATGAATCCTCTTCAGCATCATAAGAAAACTGAATAAGTTGATTACCATATAAATTTCTCACTGTTCCATCATATGCATCATACATATCACGCATGAAGAACATAAGTCTGCGGGTCAACGTCCCAGGAAGGTCTGCATTGTCACTGAAAGAGCTATCACGATTTGTCACTGAATGAACAAAACATTCTAGTGGATTCAACCCAGTAAGAAAAGAGCTTTCAACCACAGCATATGGAATGTAAGACTGGACAGGCTCAACAGTATCAGAAAAAGTTTGCATTCCCTTTTGACTGTTCCAAGCAGCACATGAGAGTTTACGGGGAATTTTGTATGGCAAACGAACCAGAGAATGTTGCAGCCCAAGGCACATGGAATGTTGCACTAATTTCAGTAAATTACCCTTGCTTCCAGCCTTAAACATAGCTAGGAAAGCATTGCCCTTGCACGCATATTTATCGGCCAAACTTTGAATATTGCGAAACACTTGTCTGAAAGCATCAACCGACGCTTGACTTAGAGCAGCAGATATTTGCCTTTCATAATTCAGACGATCCACGTCAACAGCCACCAAATTTTCAATCTCTTTAAGACTTCCTGAAAGAAAATCACAACAATAATCTACCAATAACTGATTGAAATCACATGCCTGTTCCGCTTCTTGTAAACCATAGGAGATTTCCTCTATCATATTTTTCCTTGCATAGGAATCAGAAGATAGGTACAAATCTGACAGGGAAACACTAAACCCTGTCATAGACAACCACTCACAAAGAGCTTTCTGTGCACCATGCAAAATGTCTAGAGTCTTCCCTTGAAATTTTTCCACAAGACTCTGGAAAACATTGTTGTCTGAATCACGTAACCACCCAGAAGCCTCAGAACAAGATATCAGCTCCCCATCACAAACAAAAACACCATCTGAAGGAAAAGCATAGTCAAAACTAGAAGGCATGAGCATGCTGAATAATTGCTTGCCACTCCAACACGAGGTGTTACTTGAAGGAGCTTTTACAATTGCAGGAGGTATTAACTTTCTACTGCAATGCATTTGAAGCTGCTGCATTTGGTAAACATTCAAAAGGACCCCGTCTTCCAACAGCAAATATGCAGCAGTTAAACTATCCTGAGAAAGTGAAAGCAGATTTCTACCACTTTGCCCATTAATCAGTTGCCTATCCAGAGCAACCAGCTCATTAAGCTCTACTCTCGCACCAACTGATTGTGGAATATACCCATGAAGGCAATCGCCATCAAAATCCCCACGCAGAGGTGAACAGCAGAGTGGGTTAATAGATACTACTGAAGATATTGGAAGAACCCTAACCGTGAGAGCAATCATAGAATGTTGATGTATGGAAGGAGGCCTGTTTATCAACACTCTGTCCCCATCAACAAGAGGCCTATAAAATATGTCTCCTATCTGCACATCTTCTTTTTTGAACAGAACAACAGGACGACCCTTTCTGCAAACATTTATCTGTCCCTTCTCTAACAAACGCAGCTCACAACAATACAGCAAGTTTTGCTTATTCTGCCTATTTACGTACTCAGAAACCTGTAAACCTTCTGCAATTTGACAAGGTAAACCAATTTCACTAAGCTCAAGGTCTGGATCGCCGACAACCACAGTACGGAATGAACTATCATTGCGCTTTCCAAGAACGATATCCTTCATCCATCTTAAACCAGAAGAATTGCAAGCATTTTCTCCAACCTTTCTTAGTTGGATCTCAGTAAATACATTACTTGGTGTTTTATCAGGATTTATCTGCAATTTAAAAGTAAAACCATAAGCAAAAAAGCATAATTTTAACTAAGTGGGGAAAACAAAGGATGAAATAGCAGAAAAACTTGCCTTGGAGAACCTCAGGCAATCCAAAACACGAGAACTTAACTCATTTGCTGTACCCCTGAAATCAACCAATTTCTTACAAGCTCTGGTTCTGTTATCCTATAAGTATTTAACAAGACAGAATACCATATTAAAAATTGGAATTTGTATGACTATATGTGACAGCCTATAAATATTAAAGACTACTAAAAAGAAGAAAAATAAAAATACTAACGAAACTCAATGGATATCCCCCAGAAAGTCGATGAGGGACTTCTGTTACACGATGACAATTTGGTGCCACCAAGAAGCAACTGAGAGCAACTAAATCCATCCTTGGAATAAACTTTTTAATGAAGTTCGGATCAACTCCACTCAAAATATTCTCAACCTGAATATCAAAAAGGAAATATAAATTTACATTAGTATAGCATCCAAAAAAACAAAACTGACCAAAGAAATAAAATGAGTCATAAAGTAGAATTAAATTAGAATATCATACAACATTCAGGACCTTGAAACAGGGAAATGTTATCTATTGGAAGAAATGGACTGCTTATTTCAGCAGGTTATTTCCCAGTCAATAGAAACTCCTCAAGGTATGGCAGCTCACATAAAGTAATTAACGCAAACAAAGTAACTTTAGGTGAACAAGCCTGAATCCCACTTTTTGAGTTGATAATGAACATATTTTTTTGCAGACGTAGCAATTCAAGGTCAGATAAATAATACTACCTTCCCCTGTCTGCTTAGTAGCAGGTGTACAAATAATCATACGAATGTTTTTGGACTTTTCAAATTTGCATATAATAAACAATTTGTATATATGAATGGGACACCAATTTAGGCTTTTGAGGCAGTATCTTCATTAGAGGCACTAACAAGTACTTAAGCTGAACACATCACATATCCCCATTCGTGATCAATTATATAAATAAGGAGCATACAACTAACCTTCTAGCAAAGAATGAATTTTAATACAGCGCAAATTCATAGTATCCAAAGGATAATGATACAGAACTACAACATGCATGTAAGTAAAAGTCGGCAGTGCTACCTGAACTGGTGATAAAACCATTCTATTCGCATGATTTTCTTCTTGTTGAGCATCTCCGAGGATAAAATCCCAATAATCAGCAGGCAATCCTCTCCCCAAATTTCTTTTCTTCTTTAAAGCTATATCATTTACTTCAACAATAATTGCAGTTCTCCTGAAGAAATCATTGGATGAAACTCTGAATTTCATGGTAGGATAACGACCCATACCATTTCCCTATTTGATGCATAAGCCATCTTAGAGTGCAAGAAACAAAAAGCGAAAAAAAGAAATTTATTTCAGAGTGAATCAAGGAAAATTGTAAAATCAACTTACACAATATTTGCAACCTTTGGGCTGATTGAATCCAAGGAGTGATTTAACACGCTGTAAGAAGGAAATTGAAACTTAACAATAGGAAGCAGATAACAAGAAGACATGCAAATCCAAACAGACCAACCTACACAAAAGTAACGCGCAAACAAACACACCTAGAAAGTTAAAATTATAGGATAATTAGGACAGATGGAAACAAAGACTACAGATACCTCTACTTAAGCAAGTATAATTTCTCAGACGATGTCTGATTGTGCTTGAGAATATCATATAACTTAACTTGAAATATTTTGGAAGGATCTTCAAAACTCTGATAAGTTGCCATATAATTTAAGCATTTCATCCCAAGATGGAGAGTCTAAACTCAAATTTCTTTACACAAATAATAACTGGTTATAGGATTGATTTTAATACTATATTAGCTCTTGTCTATTAATGGAATGGGATGCAACAGACCAAGTGGGAAAAGACAGAAAGGGAAGGAAAGGAATGAAACAAAGCTACTTTCCATTTCTTTGAAGGTTAATAAGGCAACAAAGCGGGTCCGTTTGCCATTATTTGGGAGTTATATTACAAAGGATGACAACGAAATTCTTTTATTTTCAACTACATTACAATTACAATTTTTAGTTCGCCCTTTCTACCTCATTTTTGGGGGAACAAAAGCTGAGTCTATGAGGGAAATAAAGGGGAATAGGAATAAGTGTGGTAGCAAGCCAATAAAATATATAAAAGAGGAAACAGAGAGGAATAGGATTGGGAGAGATAGGGCTCTCAAATTCCCTAGTTTATATGCTTGTGTTTTGTAGGTCATACTGAAGAGAACCATTACATTGTGTTCTATAAAAAAATCCCATTGTTTTCTCTTTCTTGATCTACTTTCTTGTTGGCTTTTTATTACCCCACATTCAGTTCCCCAACATTGTCAGACTCAAGAATATCGCATCATATTATTAGACTAATAATATTAGTCTATCATAAAATATCTTAGAATTAGTTACTTTCCTTATTGTCATTATGCATTTTTTCCTAATTAGGATTGAGAATGTAATATTAATATAAATGAGCATTACTGTTTTATCTTTTGTAATTGCTTTCAACGTATCATTCACATCAATATCAATATAATTTTTATACTTATTATATCATCCTTGCTCTATACTTAAACTCTATAACTTCAAAACTAACTCAATCTCCTTATAGGGGGGATTTCTCACCTTCACCCTCATTCCCTTTTAACTCACCTCTCATTATCTATCATCCAAACACACCAAGTAAAGAAGTTTTCAAAAACAAACTTAATAAAAAAAATTTATTAGTTAACAACCCAATTAATTAATAACGTACAAATATGACTAACTATTCAATACATTATAAAGATTGGATCTTCAATCCGTCTGTATATCCAACAAACACATCCCTAAAAAATATGATGTATATAATCCCACATATATATATATATATATATATATGTACGAAAATAAAGTTAAATAAAATACACAATCAGAGAATATGAAGGAAAACTACTTGTTGGGTATGAAATAGTAAAGTATAAATGAAAGAAAAAGACTAAAGTTGGTTTGATTAAAACAAAAAAAAACAAATAGGTTTCAACCTTCTGTCCATTTAAATTAGTAAAAATATATAATAAAACATTGTAATTTGTCCTTTCCCTCAAAGGAAGAGGAAGAACGGATTAGAATAGCAGATGTTAGATCCCTGGTAGATTTAGCGCATGAGTCTGTAAATGAGATAACTATAACCTAATTGAACTGCCAAGTAGTGGCTTAATCAGCAATCTAGTTCGGGCTATGAATGCTGAGGCTAAAGTTCTTTATATAAAGTATTTTGAACTTGTTAGAATATTAGAAAATATCTTATAATATCTTTTATATTATATTAGAGTATCTTGAGTTATTTTCTATGATCAATTTATAATCATAGAGAATCTTAGAATATCTCTCATTATTATTATGATTTATTCCTAATTTAGGATTTAGTCTATGTTTCTCTATAAATAGAGATTAGTATTGAGTCTTTTGTAATCAAGTCAGCATTAAACTATTATCAATAATATTCAAACCCTTATTATTTTCTCTCCTCCCTTTTCTATAAAATCCCACAACTTCAACATGGTATCTAGAGCCTATTTTGATCCTCCTTGATCGATCTCGCATCTATTCCGCTGTCAAGTTCCCAACAATTAGGGAATATAATCATAGTTTCTCTTTTCTAACATTCCAACATTCGGTGAGATTTTTTTTCGATAAACTGTGTCCCAATTCCGATTTACCCATTCTTTGTAGTTTTTCGTTTATTTTTCAGCAGATCAGTCACAGCATAATTTTCGATATGTCAACTTTTGCCCCTAGAAACACTCACCGCACACTATCCATCTCTCCAATTTTTCTCCATCCGATTATTTCTTTGTTCTTCATCCGCGGTTTTCTACCATCTCTGGGGCTAGAATATTAAAATTACAAGAAGCTTTTGACCTTGTTAAGTTACAAGAAGCTTCTTCCTTGGATATGTCACTTGATGATAGAATGAAGAACAGGAGTAATAGAGGGAGAGGACGTGGCAGAGCCCGTTCGGGCTGTGGAAGTAGGACTCTTGGTGGTGAAAGAATAACTGGTGTTGTTAATGGTAGAAGAACAACTAGTGTTGTTCGCAGAGGTCCACTTATGGTCAACACTCGCCCATCATCTTTTGCTATTGCCAAGTCTATTCGCAGAACCAAGCCTTTCCCGATGCAGAATGATTTGTTTGAGGATAGCCTTAGAGCAACAAACTTTCGCCATGCCCACCAACTGTTTGACAAAATGCCTCACAGGAACGTTGCCACTTGGACAACCTTAATTTCATCACATCTCAAAAATGGGTCACTCCCAAAAGCCTTCAAGATGTTCAATCACATGCGTGCATTGGACGAAATACCCAATGAGTACACTTTCTCTGTTCTGCTTCGAGCTTGTGCCAACCCTACTTTTTTGAATGTGGGTTTGCAGATTCATGGCTTGCTTGTTCACTGTGGAATTGAAAGAGACAAATTTGTTGGGAGTTCTCTTGTGTATATGCACTTCAAAGGTGGCAATGATTTAAGGGGCGTGTGGTATGTTTTTTATGGTTTATTGGAGAGAGATGTCGTTGCTTGGAATGTTATGATTTCTGGGTTTGCTCAAGTTGGTGATTTTTGCATGGTGCAATGGTTGTTTTCTGAAATGTGGGATGTACAAGGTTTGATACCAGATAATAGTACCTTTGTGAGTTTACTCAAGTGTTGTTCTTTGTTGCAAGAGATGAAGCAAATCCACGGGCTTGTGTACAACTTTGGTGCTGAAGTTGATGTTATGATTATTTTAATTTCAGTAACCCTCAGGATGCGGCTAGGGCATTGGATATGCTGAATTTTACTCCACTAAACAACAAATCTATTAGGGTAATGTATTCTCATTTGAATCCTAGTATTAGGAAGAATGGTACTGCAGATACTTTTATCGAGAATTTGGATAAGACAATTGGTCTCAAAGCTTTACATGATACTTTTTCAACATTTGGACATTTTATCTTGCAAAATGGCTACTGACAGATCTGGTCAGTCTAATAGTTTTGTTCAATTTGACATTGAGAAATCTGCTCAGAATGCAATTGATGAGTGAAATGGTTCTAGTCAGTCTAATGGTTTTGGTTTTGTCAATTTCGAAAATCCAGACAATGCTGCTAATGTTGTGGAGACACTGAATGGGTGTATTGATTCTGATTCTGGGAATAGTGGTCCCACAGATTTTGGTGGAGGAAACTCTCCAGCCATTGTCGTGGCAGCTGACAGGTTTGGAAGATTTGCAATTCAAATGATGGGATTCTTCTTGGTGCACAATATATTCTTCCGTTGGTGGTTATTCTAACAGTGTCTTTTATTTTCATGACTTACTTTATCTTGGCAATTTGTCCCAGATGCACTGACCTTGCCTTTCTCTCCTTGAAGCACACCTCTCTCTCCTTGAAACAGATTCAAGTTTAAATATTTTGAGTTTCCACTATTATTGGTTTTAAACTTCCAAATGCAGTTTTTAGAAGAACGGAGCTTGCTTTGTTTAATTGCCTACCATGAATTTCGCTCAGGCTGATGATCAATCAGACTATCTGGCTAGGCTATATTTATAGCAATTCTCTTCGACTTCACATGCATCCCTGAGTTGCCTCTCCATCTTTTTTAATATTTTGTGGAGCAAAACATTGTTTTCTTGTAGCAAGATAAAGCATAGTAAGCTTTAGCTTGAGGGGAAGTGTTAGAATATTAGAAAATATCTTATAATAAATTTTATATTATATTAGAGTATCTTATGTTATTTTCTATGATCAATTTATAATCATAGAGAATCTTAGAATATCTCTCATTATTATTATGATTTATTCCTAATTTAGGATTTAGTCTATGTTTCTCTATAAATAGAGATTAGTATTGAGTCTTTTGTAATCAAGTCAGCATTAAGCTTTTATCAATAATATTCAAACCCTTATTATTTTCTGTCCTCCGTTTTCTCTAAAATACCACAACTTCAACAGAACCTTATACCAAAGTTGAACCTTAAAGCAAATAACTGATGCCTGACCCAGGTCAATATCATAAAATATGATTGCACATATTGTCTTTTGATCAGCATTAGTTCATACAATTCTTCTTTTTCGAAAAGAACAAAATCATGAAATATTATGACTCACCCACCATGTTTTGACAACATACGAATATTAGTGTTGCATTAAATAAATTCCATTAATTCATCATGAAATATTATGACTCATCAACCATGTTTTAACAACATAAGAATATAAGTGTTGCATTAAATAAAATACATTAATGCATGAGATAAGAAAAGATAGTCATTTGCATGATCCGTGTAACTCCAACTCAAAATAGGTGTTTGAAAATAAAACATTAGTAAGTAAATGGAAACTATGTAAGTATTTTGGTCATTATGTGTACTTATCACTCATAGTCTATATAAAGAACTTCCGCTTTGTAGTTGAAACACACGGGTTATTCAACATGTCTCTCAATATTTTCTTCTCATTCAACATGGTATCCAGAGCCTATTGAGAGACAACTTAATCTTCAACTATTCGATGGACCCACTATCTCCGGTGAGAAATTTTTATTCGGCAAACAGTGTTTTCAACTCCGGTTTCCCTCGTCCTGTTTGTGCTACGTTGTTCATTTAATTTTTTTTCCAGACGCCACGCTTTGCTATTCAATGCCATCACTCTCTCTAACAACCTTTTCGCCGCACCACCACTCCAGCAGGGTCGTACACCCCAGATAAGCCCACCTCTACACGCGTCGGCTCCACACGCCACTCCCTGCCACCGCATGTGATAGCTTGTCCGGCAGCCGTTTAAGACGCGGATTCTTCTGTTGCACTCGCCTCAATCATCAAATTCCATAAATGCCCTGAGTTTTCAATTTCAAGTCATGGATATACGCGTTCCAATTCAAACAGCCATGTTTTCTCGGTTGGAATGCATTTTCTAGCACTCTTTACCGACCATGACGTCCCTATCTGAAACAAAGACCATCTTAATCAACTACGTCACATCACGTCTCTCTGCCGAAAAATTGAATTGATCAAATTATGTAAGTAGGGCTGCTAACATCAAACTATAGATGTTTGGTCAAGGTTACGAGGACCATTTTACTAAAACTTTTGAAAAGGTGGTTGTAACTGAAACATCAAAATAGAAGCAAATAGATGCACAGTTGTGTAGTGACATTAAGTCACACTTCGTCCAGACATTAAACCGATTTTCTGTACACTTCTCGCGTGTGAATCGGACCCTTTATTACTTCAGCTCCGGGTGACACTGTTGCCTTTGCATCTCTAGGACATAATCAGAGTCACTCTCGTTGAGGACCATCCAACTCTAAGTCTCGTCTTTGGAGCATTGTAATCGACTTGGACACACTATTGATCATTGTTGGAACTTGCTTAGTAAGCTTTCACCTTTGATAGATCTAAACTGTTTTCTATTTTTGAGCAATTTTATCAAGAATTTTAATGAAAAATGATTCTTAGTGAAGCCAATCACTTTATATTTTATCGTCACTTAGCTCAAGGGTGCATCTATCTTATTGTTTATGTGGATGACATTGTCATAACTGGTAGTGATCAACAAAGAATATTCCAATTGAACCAACATCTTTCAAATTAGTTTCAAATTAAAGACCAGTACACTCCGTTATATAGGAGATTGGTTGGAAAATTAAACTATATCACAATCACCCTTCTTGACATTTCCTTCGCTGTCAGTGTGGTAAATCAGTTCTTAAACTCTTCTTGCCAATAACATATGGATGTTGTAATCCGGATTCTTATATATATCAAAAGTGCACCTAGAAAATGTCTCATTTATGAAGAAAGAGGACATACTCAGATAGTTGGTTACTCAAATGTCGATTGGGCAGGCTCACCCATTGATGGATGATCCTCTTCTGGGTATTGTGTACTTGTCGGAGGAAATTTAGTATCTTGGAAGAGGAAGAAACAAAATGTTGTTGCAAGATCCAACGTTGAGGCAGAATACAAGATCCTGACACTAGTAACATGTGAGTTCATCTAGTAACTGCAATTTGAAGAAGTCAGCTCAATGACACTAATATGTGATAATCAAGTTACATTGCACATTGCCTCAAATCCTGTTTTTCATTAGACGATCAAACATACTAAGGTAGACTACCATTTGGTTAGAGAAAAGATCGAAACGGACGACATCATCACTAACTTTGTCAATTCTAATGATCGGTTGGCAGATGTTTTTACAAAGTCATTGTAAGGTCCTAGAATTAATTATATGTGTTACAAGGTGGATGCATTTGATTTATATGCTCCAGCTTGAGGGGGAGTATTGAAAATAAAATATTAGTATATAAATAAATAGAAAGTCTGTAAGTATTCCAGTAACTGTGTGTACTTATCGCTCATAGTCTATATAAAGAACTTCCGCTGTTTAGTTGTAACACACGGGTTATTCAATATGTCTCTTAATATTTTCTTCTCATTCAACAATAGGAAAGAAAACAGTATGTGAAAGAACTCTGCATTTACGATTACTTCAGTGAACTCGCACTATTCCAGCCCAAAGAGTAAAGAGTTATTATGGTTGAAAAGGAGGAACTTCAAGCTCAGGCTTACAGCAAAATTAGAAAGGTTTTCATGTAAAATTCAGTTCTTCTCGTTCATCTTACAGACATCTGGTGAAAGGTTTTACACTATCGAATAGTGAAAATAGTTATTACAACCAAATAATATGAGGCATTATATTGGTTCCTTAAACTGTGAGGGTTTAACATGGACAATGAAAAAAAATTTACAACTATTCTAATTTCTAACTAACATCGGACAAAAATTCATTCAAAATGTCATACACACTAAAGTTACCGCTCAAACCTATGTCAAAAGAAATCATTTACTGTAGCAACAAAGAAGATCATTGCATTGCATGTCATTCGAGTAGTAAAAGTTTCGCTCAAAGCTGAAAGTTTTCATAGAGGTTCCCCCATAGGGCTAATAGATTATATGAAGTTCTATACAAAATGCTGCGGTTCAGAACTAAAGTAGTGTTATAACAAAAACAGATAAACTGTATTAATGTTGCTAGAAGCAGAAGACAGCTGACCTTGATCCGTAATTCACGTCGAATAGATTTACATGCAGGGCAAATCTTGTTCAAGATTTCCGCAATCTCTGCCATGAAGTATGGATGTAATATGGTAAAAGGAAATTTGATTGCTCCAAAATGACCTGAAATAACAGAGTACTCTATCAGCATCTAATACATATTAAATAATCAAACCACAAATCTCTAATCATATAATTCATATTATCTATATAGTATGTCTATGCACACCTTCACAGGACTTTCTATCTTTTGAACCACATGTCGTGCACCCCAAAGACAAATTTGGAAGTCCCAAATCAGAACAAGTGACCTGTGTCGGTGCATTTATCTCCAAAGCAGAAATCTTTTCCTGCAAATGTAAAACTAAATAACGTAAATATGTGATTAATAAATTACATGGCAATCAGAGGAGATTTATGATTGATAATCCATTCCACAAAATAGGGTTTTCTCCCTTCGAAGGGTAACAGATCCACCCAAACAAGAATGTGCTTTCAAGTTTGAACCCACCCTCCACTCCATATTTCCATGTTACATTACATGTATGTTCATGCATTTGACCTAATTCAACTGCTAAACCAACTGTAAATAAACTGATACACACAGAATAACTACAGAACTTATATAGATATAAGAACAAGAATATACTTAACTATATCTTCTCCCGTTAAAACATCAAATTTTATTGCCTTTATGAGACCAGATGGCACTGTGTGCTCTGTAGCGAGTTCTTCATCATCCATGGAATTTGGTAACCTTGCACTCAGCAGAAAATTTCAAGCAGCCTATTCATTTGCAAAGGATTGATAAGAGTGTTGACAAAATGAGCTCAAAGAACAGGCGAGTAAAATTATGCACATCCATACTATCTAAAGCAGAACTTGCATCTTTGCCTGCTTAGTCTTAAATAGCATGGATGTGGCTATGAAATTATAGAGGTATGACAATTTCTAAAACCTAAGGAATGGATGCAGTGGGCCATATTATAAAAATATAAAATATTAAGAAAAAATAAGCAATCAATTATTTAAAACAGAAAACAAATACATTTTGTTAGTAGCGAACTGAACAAATCAGTAGTAAAAGTTTCCGTTTTGAGTGGACTAGCTAGTAATTAGATAATACAAGCTCCTTGTGATGCTTAACCAAACCGTCCCTAAACTAGTAAGTGCATGTTTGGATTGCCGGTATGTTTGGCAGAATCACATTGTAATATCGTGATTTTTGGCAAAAGCTACAGCTTCAATAAAATCAACTCAATGTGTCGTCTAGTCAAATTCACATTGACTCCAAACATGCACTAAATGTTCACAATGGCTTGATTTGAAAAGAAAAATAAGTATAAAAAAGGAAGCCTATCAAGAAATCAAATATTACACTAAAGATTAAACAAATTGTTGAAGATATGCTTCCTGAAACAGAAATCATAATAATACCTTAAAAAACTTGGGCGCAGTGATAAGCTGCGCGCCAAGGTTGGTGGTAAGAAAGGACTAACTGTATCACTCTGTGCCCGAAAGAACTAATTTCAAGCCCAAAAGATTTCGCGATAACCTGCAAAAGAAAAAGGAGTATACAAATTAACATTATAAGGTCACAGAATATGTCATTCAGCATTAAGATTAAACCAGATATACTAACTTCACTAAGGAGAAAAATAATCAAACACATACATCAAGTTAGGACTGAAATTTCAAACAAACTGATTCAATAATCATAATTAATCAATATCGTTAAACGCATATGATTAATTTACAAAAGAATCAAAGAAATGAATTAGTAATGAGTGAAAAATGAAAGCACATTGCGAGAAAAAACAATTCTGGAACAGAAGAAAAAAGTACGATCATATAACATGCAAAAGAAAAATATCAAACACATTGCAATAATCATTCTCACTCAGCAGTAATCGAAGTTGAGGAGGTTAAAAATAGAGCGATTAAATGAGTTTCAAGAAAGAAAAAGCAAAATAAAAAGCATTGATCGTGGAAAAGCGATTATGAAAAAAATGGAGAAAGGTATTTTACTCAGTTATGAATGCGGAGACTAAGGTGAAAAGAGTGAAAGGTTCAGTTTACCCCCAAAATCGCAGAGAAAATAACGAATAAGAGAGAGAGAGAGAGAGAAGAGTTAAGAATTCGAGTTAGCGTGGGAAAGAAAGGAAAGAAAAGAAAAATAAGGAAAACGCCGCCGGTCACTTTCGAAAGAAGAGAGAAAAGGTATTCAATAAGTTGAGAGAGAAAAAAAAAAGAGTGAAGTTGTGGAGACCGAGGGTGAAATAAGTGCTTTTTGGTTCGAGTCTCTAGGTCACTCATAATATTAACCCCTTATACTTGCTTTATTTTACAGAACTAACCTCACTTTGCCCCAAAACCTGTGTCCTATCTCTGCTGCTAAATAATCATCATCTGTCATGTAGTATTCATGTCTCTTTAATTTAATGAACACACATCACGTGTATTTATTATTTTTCGAGATAAATTAATTTTTAAACTTTTCCAAAAAGTAGCACTATTAATTTAAGAGTTTAATTCATATTCACTTTACATTACAATTTTGATGTAAATTAAATAAATTTTTATTAATTTAAAAATTTATTTATATTCATAATATACATCTATTAAATTTTTAAATTAATTTATACTTTTAGTTTAGAACAATTTAATTAATACTTATATAAAAATTTATTTATTAAATAAAAAATATTTCATTTATCTAATATAATTGTTGTATTGTGGAAAATATTAATTTTTTTTATTTTCAATAATACTATTCGGCTAATATATTTTTAAATTATTGTTCTACACATTGTATTATTGACATTTTCAATTTATATTATATTTTTTTAATTATATCATTTAATTATTATTATTAATATTATTTTTTATATTATATTTTTTATTCTACATTTATGATATTAATAATAGATCTATGGATAATTTAATAAAAGTAATTTTTTTTTTATACCTT